>BGPT01000108.1:86867-128118 GCA_003297045.1 Symbiodinium sp. clade C Y103
CTGCCTACACGAGGAGCCTACGCCGCCTACGCGACACTGCAAAACCCACATCATCAGCCTACGCAACATATCATGCAGTTCCCTTTCGAATTAAAAGGCATCGTCTCAAAAAAAAAACGCTTCTCAATTTACCTTGCAGGATTCCAAGAAAAATGGCGAATACCTCCGGATCATCGTCCAATCTTGTGAGGAAATTCCGTGTGAAAATCCTCTGGATCATCTCCCCTGAAAAAAAGCATCTGAAAATCTATATAATTCGGAAAAGTGTAACTGTGTTGGTGTGATGCCAGATACATACATGTACATATCATATATATATATATATATACAATCATGTATAATGATGTATAATCATGTATAATCATATATAATCATATACAATCATATATAATCATATATAATCATATATAATCAAATATAATAATATATACTCATTTATATACTCCCATATAATCATGTATACTCATATATAATCATATATAATCATACATAATCATATATTATATAATCATGTATATAATCCTATACATATATAATCATATTTGTATATATATGTATATATGTAGTCACATACAATATATAATCATATATAGTCAGATATAATCATATATAATCAGATATGATCACATATAATCGTATACAATCATATATATTTAATCATACATAATCATATATTATCATCATATGCAGCATATCATCATATTTAATCATATACAGCATATGTATATAATTATATACAATTATATATAATTATATATAATTATATACAATTATATATAATTATATACAATTATATATAATTATATATAATTATATACAATTATGTATAATTATATATAATTACATATATATATCTATATATGTGTATGTATATACACACGCAGTATTACCACAGTCTTTTAAGCAACGTATTGTGATAGAAATTGACATCACCAACCCTGCTTAGCTCTGAGCCACTTGGAGACATCTGTCGGGACCCCCGAAGCTATGCTCGTTGCTTTACTCTCACCTATCTAACTATGCAATCAAACCAGGAACCATAGCTTTTGCTGAATAAACCGACAGAAACCTCTCGAACTTGGATGGCATTTTTTTTGACATTTGCGGCACAAAAGGAATCCTTCCTTGCAGCCCTTGCAGCCCTTGGATGGCCCCACCAAAAAAAAAAAACATCAAACATGGGGAATCCCAAGTTACAACCAACCACAATGGAAACATCATGGTAAAACGTGAAAGCGAAGCATCATTCCAGACCATTGTACTCCCATTATATTCCCATTATGGCTGGTTACATTCTAGCCTCATTATATCTTCCCATGATATTCCCATGATATTCGCAGTATATTCGCATGATGTTCCAATGATATTCCCATGATGGTTGGTTACATCATATTCCCTCTATATTCCCATGATATTCCCATTGTATTCCCATCATAATGCACAATTCTGTGTTGATCCACTTTTCAACATCCCCAGACCCCACAGCACCTGTCGGTACGACTCCCAGTGGACAAGCTCCGCTGGGCTCGTTCTTGGCACAATCTCCTGACAGAACGGAGACGAGATTCGTGGTTTTTTGGGGCCTGGAAATGGGGATTTCCACCACAGAAATGTAGATGTCATTGGAAGAAATGCTGGTTTAACCATACAGAATTTGGGATGTTAGATGATTTTATGGATTTGACCAAGAGAATGACGGATTCAAATCTACCGATGAGGATATGAATCATCAATATTGCTGGGTTTGTCTGAAAACGGAGACATTTGCCCCAATAAATTGATGTTCTTTCAGGAAACATGTTCCTTGAGTAGATAAGATGTCATCTTTGCATGATTTTCCGCCCTTCCAGATGATCCAATTGGACGAATTTTACTCCAGTAGCTGGGACTCATGGATGTTCATCACACCCAAATATGGTATGTCATAGATCATTCGATCCACACTAAAATATGTTCATCATGATAGTTTCCAACGTTGCTGGGTGTCCAACAGTCCAAAGTTCCTCCATCGATCTCTGCATGGTGGTGTAGAAATTGCACAGGGTCTCCAGCTACAATCCATCCAGTATTTGGGCAGGGGTCATAGTTGAAAATCCCAAGACTACAAATGTGGTTTTGCCTCAAAACCCTGGTAGCCTAGGTACCCTAAGTCATAGCTGGGATCTATGGATGGTTATTCCCCCAGTCATATGGAAATAGTAGCTTTTGACCGGTAGGCATGTTGCTTCCCTGCTTCTGAGGAAATGATTTCCAGGCGTTCACACCAGTTCCATTTTTCTGCCATCCGATTTCAACGAAAATCTTGCAGTCGGTGTAGCAAATGTTGGTGAAAGAAGCAAACTGGATATGCCTTGATACAATCAACAACAAAGGGTGCATATTCATCAAGGAAGCGGAAACAGAATGACACAACCAATGCAAATAAGAAATAAGGATATCACTAACTGAGTTCTGTCACACTCGCAGCCAGTTGGAAAGTCTTTACGACTTTTCAAAACGAAGTGTAATGAGAGGCATCAAAAAAAGGTCGCCATCAATGTACGTTTGGTGGGACACCTCTCGTTGGAGTGTGCAACCCTCATGCAGTTGGCCCCTCAACCTTGCAGATTGCAGGTAGGGATTGGAAAGGTGTAAAGAATCCTCGAAACCACCAACTTTGGGTGATTTGTTGGAGATCTGTTCCAAACATGTTCAGAGGATGTTCTGCCGACATTTCAACAGAACAATCACAGAAATCCGCGAAAATCTCAATGAAATTCTCCAAGTTTGCAACAAAAATTCTCTGAAAATTCCACAAAAAATCCGTGAAATCCTCTGAAATCTCCATGAAATCCTCCAGAAAAATCTCCTCAGATCCCTCCAGGTGTCACCGGTTTCATCGCCACAAGCTGCGTCGACTCGTCACCGTCGCCCCAGAAAGCTTCCGCATGTCCCGGGTGCCTCGCTTGCTGCGCCAGGAGCACCTGGAAACCCGCCTCCTGTCAGCCGAGATGGGCAATGGATGTGTTGATAGTGGCTATTCACAGTAGCTAATAGTGGTTGGATAGTGACTAAAGCCCATTCCATTTGATGGTGCTATGTATGGTCTACTATAGGAAGAGAATGTATAGGGGTCCCTAAGAGAATCGTTGGTTAATTGATGGTTATATAGTCGTTGGTTAATGGTTCTAACTTGGTTGGTTCTATGCCAATGCTTGGCATTTAGATTGATGTGGTAAATCAAATCATGAACCATCCTCAGTACATCACCATAAATGGTTGATATAAGCCCTCAAAAATTGATTTGTTTTTTGAAAAAATGCAGGTTTATTTGGTTTACCACATTAGTATCTTCAACCAGCCATAAGTAAACCTTGCAAGGTGAGGCCCCCCAGTGTTGTTTGTTGTCTCATAAACCCCATTGACTATAGTTGCCTCCCCCATAAACCCAAACGTCAACCAAGTTATGTGCATCAACTTAGCTATCGAAAACAGGGGGCTCACCTTTTTTCGATTCTGGATAAACAATCGCAATTTGGGTGGATCTTCGCCGGCCCCAATGGTGCATCTTCGCCAACTGTTTCCTGTCACATGGTGGGGGTCCTGAGATCTTCCAAGTCATTGACAGGCCAAAAATCAAAAATGCGGATTGACAACCCACATAGTGTACATTAACACAAGAATGTGAGATGGTTCAATAATGAATGGGCAATGTTTGGTTACTGAGCGTTCCCAGGTCATGCCTTGTGAGGACTGTCTGGGGTAAGTTAGCCTCTGCCAACAGGGGAGTAAACCATGAACGGTGACAGGGCATTGCCGGGAAACTTTCGCTGATGTCTTGTTGAATTTACCACCAACTTCAGTTGAGCTTGCCTAAAACCAATGGAAAACCACCCTGAAACGATGGGAAAATCACCAGTTTCCCTGGAAAATTGCAAGTTTGGGGGTACCCTCCAGTAAACCAACATATAGCTAGGAACATGGCCCATTTACTTCGATGGTTTTCCTATGATTTCCTATTTGAAGTGGTGATTTTCCAGTTCGCAAACTGTTTCTGATTGCTGGCAAAATACCATATTGTTTTCCAGAAAAAAACCCTCGATTATTTGATGTTTCACCACCATTTTTCCTGTTGTCTTCTCAAAATGGCAGGTCTGGAGGCAAAATTCCGGCCGTTTTCAGACAGAAACTCAGCCGTTGCATCCCACCCTCCTCACCGTCAGCCCGGCCCGCCTCGGCCGCACGACGCAACTGCTCAGCGGTGGCACAGTGATGGTAGGCGCAGAAGCACTTCATGGCCTCTGCGTCCAAATGTACCTGCTGAAAATGCAAAAAAAATCGCGGGATTTCATCAACTTTTCATTGGAAAGATATGGACAAGATATGGAAAAAATGGTGGTGAAACATCAAATAATTGGGGATGTATCATGGGAAACAATATGGTATTTTGCCTCTGGTAAGGAGAAACAGTTTGCGAACTCGAAAAGCACCGTTTTGAATACGTAAATCATCGAACTAAATGGCCATTTTCCGTAGCCATAGCTACATCAAAACAACCAGATAATCGTTTTTGACCCAAAAAAACAATGACATTTTTTTTCCGTTACCTGGACTGTAGACATATCCAGGAAAATGGATTCAAACATCCAACAGCCAGAGCAACAAGAATGGGGTGACCCAAGAACTGGTTGGTTCATAACTACTTACATGGAATTTTGTATGCACGGCTGCCAATAGGGATCATGGTAATCGACCTGGGAGACCCTATCAACCAACCAGTGATGCGGATTTCACACCAAAACTCTGCCAAAGTTGGCTCAATTAAACTCAGAAGTGTTTCCTAAAAAATGCACTAGAATCACCTGGGTCATTCAAAATTATTCAACTATTCAAATATCTCCAAATCTCCAAAGTCTCCTCTTCGTCTAAGTTGCTGGTGCCTTCAGCTCCTCCAACAGTTCCTTCAAGCGAAATCCTTCGCCTGGCCATCGCTTCCCTTCCCCTTGCCGTTGGTCAAAGACATGGCGCATGTGGCGCCCTACCGGGCAGGCGCTGCCGGAGAAGTTGGCGCCCGGGGAAAACATGGTGATGCACAACGTGCCCCCGGGCGCCAGCAGATCTTTCACGGCCATCAGGGTCTTTTCGATGCTGCACCCAGGCCTGGGTGGACATGCTACGAGGTAGGAATGATCCAACTTTCTGAGTTGTCACGGGTGTTTTTTGGGGCCGGGGGGGGTAATTCACCCGACTATATATGGGATAACCCGACTATCGCACAAATCGGGGACTTACAACCTAGGGTCATTTACCACTTACAATTCCTGGGATGATCATTCAAGTTGGAAGATGATGGTTACAATCAATGCAACAGATGGAAAGTGGGCTTAATAAGAAAGTGAACAAGGGCGGGGTGAGCAAATGGTTTGAATATATGGGATGATTTACTGAGTTTGCAACAAAATGCATGGCTCAACTACCGTTGAAGACCTGATGAGACGGCCCTGAAGAGGTTTGAAGTCAAGACAGACATGGTAGCCTAGTGAAGAACCGCCACAAAGAGGTACACCCAACAGATTTCTTCCGTGCTCACCCAGTGGGGTCCAGACAGCTTCCCGGAAAATACATGTGATACATCTGGTAATCCAATGTGCCAATAATGATTTATCCACGATGTCCATCCGTTAAAAGACAATTTTCCAAGTAAAGGTTGGGATTTCTTGTTGCCAGATAAGATGTCCAGAGGATCCAAAGGGTACTGGTGGTGGATGGCAACATTTAAGTCTCCAGGGAGTATGCATGCAAGCCCTTCAGAAACAAATTATGGTTGCAACATGTTACAACCCGGAAAGAAAACAAAGGTCACTTGCTATCATCCCAAAATCAAGATGATATGTATAGACATATTATGTATATATATATATATACAAACACAATAGATGTTCCTGCAACCCCAAGCCACTAGACATGAATCATGAAGTTTTTCCAAACTTTTTTTGGTTTGGAGAGGAATCTTCTGCACCACAGTGCAGTAGAACCCTTTCCACCACTCCTTCGGCCGAAGCGCAGTTGGTGGAGTACTTCCGACAGCAAAATGCCCGAGAAACCGCCCATCTCTGAGGCCACCGCAGCCTTCAACAAGGCTCTGGGATCACCCCACAAATTGCAACTGGTCTGTGGGGTTTAATAAACCGGTAACAACTGGGATATAGCAACCTTGAAGTTCAGATAGATTTTTTCGTGAAATCCTAGTATATAAAATAGTGATATGTTGAATGATACATTACTTTTCTGTCGTTTTTTGGGGTTACTACGATCCCATAGGGAGAAATTGTCCTACGTAGACTTCGTCAGCAGTTACTGACTGAGATGATCCTTGAAGAGGTGAGAATCCTGCAGAAAAACACCCACCAGCCGTGGTTTAAATACATCTTTTGTTGGGGCTGCCTGTACCAATTTTGATGGATTCGGAGATGGTCTATTTTTGGTGCTCTGACTAGATATATATATATATATATTATTATTTGTTTGTTGCTATATGAAAACATTGCCAAAGCAACGTTCTGTCTCACTTGGGACTTGGTTCGTTTGAAGGATGACAAATCAAAAGAAACACATGGAAACGCCCAAACTGGGCCCATGTGAAATACCCGCTGGGGTTTTAATCTTTAGTTCCTGTTGATATTACCCTCTGCTTATTCAACATAGCCATGGAAAATCACAATCTTTAATAAGAAAATCACTATGTATATATATATATATATGTGTATCATCTACAATTGGGCCATTTTCCATGGCTATGTTAAATAACCAGAGGGTAAGTATTCCACAAAGCTTGATTTTCCCAGTTCATCCCGGTTCCATGTGTCCAGCGAATGCCTCAACACATTTAATTGGTACATATTGGTACTCTGGCAGCCCTTATCCTCGCGGAATCAATGACCACTATTTTCGACTCATGGCAAAGTCTGGATCCCTTGCATTCAAAACTTACAGTTCTTAGTGAATAAATAATGTTCATCCATGTGCAGCTTTAAACAAGTCAATTACCCCCAGGAAATCAAACATGGCTTGCTGGAAAATCCACCATTTAGTTCAATGATGCTGCCAATGAACTGCCAATTTCTAGAAGATTTCCCAACCAAAACCCTTCCACTTAGGGTAGCCAGGATCAAGGAACTGCTTCCTCCAGTTCCTCCGGCAGCTTGCCATAGGCTGTTTTCACCCCAGAAATCTTCAGCTCATCCACAACCGCCAGATGTTCTCTTGCACAGTCGCAAGCCACAATCTGGACCTCCAAGGATCTGAGCTTTCCTAAAAAGGGGAGGCCCCAAAATCATCCCATCTGTCCAAAGTTAGACCCTTTTAGTAGTGAAACCCATGGTGACTTGGGGATTTTAGGAAACCCCGATGTTATACTGCCAATTTCAAGGACCCAAAAAAACATGGTCGTTGATGTGCAGCTGGATGGAACCCCGCAGGATATGGTGATCCCACGTGTGATCAACCCTAAGCCAGGAATAGTGTGCCATTAAAAAAAAGTTTCATATAACTAGCAAAGAAAAGCGAACATCAAAAGACACTTGACTTTTATGTATCAAACCCCTATAAAAATCAAGCCATGCAAGAAATCCTCACCACTCACCTCAGTGTTTCCTCACCACGGCGTGACGTCCCACCTCCGTTGTTTCGACGCTGCTTTCCAGCCGCTGCGCCGCCGCCAAGACGTTGCGACCGTAGGCGCAGCCGATGTCCAGCAGCGGCCGGCCGCGGTGGTCGTTGCGATAGGCCGAGACCCAATGCTCCAGCAACGGGGTGGACGTTGCCATCTCCTCGGTATACAGAATTTATCCTGGATAATATTGATGGTTAGTGGCTCAACAATGGTGTTTCTAACTATCGTTAAGTATCCATAGATAATCATTATAGATGAATTACTGTTCGAATTGTCCACTATTGATTGTTAATGATTAATAATTGATCAATAGTGGCTCAACAATGGTTTATATTGGATATTTATAACTTATAATCATCTATAAATGCTGAACTTGTCCTGGGCCAAACCGGTCCAAAAAGAGGTGGAAAAACGACCCACGGGGAAACTTCCCTTCGGAAAATGATCTACATTGGTGGTGGCTTTTCCACATCTATGTTAGTGTGCCGGAGGGTAACAATCAAAAATTTGCAAAAAACAAATGCAGAAAATGGCATAAGAACCTGATCTGACTTCACTGTGACCCGGTGGTGTTCTAGCTGGAAAAAGAAGGGGATGGACGCCAGGCTGGAAGCTTCTGGTTACCAACATAGGGATTGGGCTTCTAACTCAACTTACACTCCCCTCCCTTGGTGCATATCCGCCTTACCCTTTATCGCCATTTACCGGGTTGTTTCAAATCAAGGACCCTTTATCTTTATCAACCTCGTTGAATTTGGGATGTTGCAATTCCCTTTTTTTTTCAAATACTGACCTACCCTCCGTTCATTTGCGAGTTTGCTATGGGAAAAAATGGACGAAAATTGGGTATTGAGTTCGATGATTGACCTAAACATCACATTTTTCCGGTTCGCACTCTGTAACAAATTACCAGAGGATACACCTGGTGCATCCAACTGCAACTGCTACCAGGGCTCGAATCCCGCCTGATTGGCAGTGCCTCTGCATCTTGAGACCGAAGAGACCGAAGAGACTGAAGTGGAAGTTTCCATGGATGGCACGGAGTTCTGGAGTTCTTTCAAAGTCTACCAAGCTGATAATCTATGGATGAAAATGGCCCATTGATATCCATTTAGCTTGATGATTTACCGTTTAAACTCATCTTATCTCATAGCAAGATGGAAATGTTAGATGGAGAAATTGTGGTGTTGCTAGATCAGCATCGATTGCATTAGATTGCTGTTGGTAACTCGATGTTGGCTTTGGGGCCACCCAGGAATCCAGGACTCCCCCCTGCCGAGGTCATATCCTCTTGTTTGTTTGATCATCTGATATTGCCATCATAGAATTTTGGAACTTCCATCACCAAAGTCGGTGTAGTCGAAGAGTTGGGAATCTGGCACCCGATGGTGTTAGCATGGTCAACATGTATGCTTCGAAGTCCTTGCAGCTCCAAGCCCTTCCAAACCGCTAAATGCGAAAGGGTTGGATGGTGGATGCGGTCTTCGCAAAAATATGGATCTTCAAAAATTGTGAACTGATTTTTTGCATTTGACAATTCATACCACCTATGGTACTCCTGAAGCGGATTCACTATCTATTTTCTGATCCATGCAGCAGACTCCTATGACCCTCACACTTGAGCCGAGACATCCCAAAACCTTCCATGCCACCGACAAGTTGAACCATGGATTGGTTTAAGGGAAAACCTAGAGGAAAACCCAAGAACACCATTGTTTTTGCAAGGAAAACATCGGAAAATCATGTTTTTTGAACTCGAAAACAAAGGAAAACCATAGGTTGTGCGAGTGAATTCGAGGTGTCCTTCAAATTCTGGAAAAGTTACACAGGCAATTTGGGGATGGTCATCAATATATATATATATATTTCACAGGGATTGATATACCCATATATATATATATATATAGACACCCATTTTATGAGTGCATTTTTTACAGCATTCTCATTAGTTCCCTTCAAGATAGCTGGTAGTCATGGATGTGATGTTCATCCGGCAGGACGATCATGCCAGATTTGGGGATGGGTCAAGTCATTGGGTACCCCAATTATTAGAGGGTTAATACATGTTAATACATGTTAATACATACTGAAATCTGTGGCCTCAAATTTTGACCCATACCCAGCCACCAGACGGGTTCTGATTCAGAAATTATGGGTTCATGTGAAAAATCTGCTTAGACTATCTTAGTGCAGGGTCTCATGTTCTGACACGTTCTCGGCTCCCATCAGCATCTCCTGATTGCTTCCAAAACTTCTTGCTGCTGCACCTGAACCGACCGCGTAAATCTGTGATGATCTGTGCAAGTACACATGGAAGGAGGTTCTACTTTGCACCACACATATACACACACATATAATACTTACACATGTGGTATATACATGTGTTTATGTATATATTTATATATATAATTAATAGTTAATAATTCAATAAGCTCAAAGACGGCTGTTTCAGGATAGTTACCCCAATAGCGCTATCCAAACCATCAATTACGGCCACGTCGCAGTGGGGTCGTTGTCTTTTATGGTATAAACTGGTATGCATATGTATATATATATATACATATGTACATATATATATATATAATTATACATATATATATATATACATATGTATACATATACATATATATACATATGTATACATATACATATATATGTACATATGTATACATATACATATATATGTACATATGTATACATATACATATACATGCAAAGTGCTGACTTGCACTCTTTCTCCCTGCTTTGGCCTCTGAGTAAGTCATGGGTGGACACCCGCTGCAGCATGAAACTTTCAGCGCCAAGNATGCAAAGTGCTGACTTGCACTCTTTCTCCCTGCTTTGGCCTCTGAGTAAGTCATGGGTGGACACCCGCTGCAGCATGAAACTTTCAGCGCCAAGTGTTGGCTTTAGGAGTCTTCTCGCTCAAGAGAAAAAATGCCAAACACAGCTGAATGGAAAATGCTGCCATCCTGGGTGGGCGGCATGTGGGCCCAAATTTCTACAAGTCCCAATTTGCATGAGGGTCATGCAAAGTGCTGACTTGCACTCTTTCTCCCTGCTTTGGCCTCTGAGTAAGTCATGGGTGGACACCCGCTGCACGTACTTTGAAAGTCGCGGTTCACAAGGCTTTAGGAGTCTTCTCGCTCAAGAGAAAAAATGCCAAACACAGCTGAATGGAAAATGCTGCCATCCACTTCTGAAGAGGCTGTCACCTAGGGTACGTGCTGTACTGCTTTGAATTAAAGAAAAATTCCGGTGACTCAGGGACAGGAAAGAGAACTAAGCTACTGTGCAATGAGAAAGGGATACAACGCTGCAGCATGCCGAATTTTGGTCTTCGCATCTTGCGGCAACCGTACTAAAAAATTATCAGCAGCCAGTTCTTGTAGGTAACTTTCTAAAGTGGACTGTGACCCAATCCTCATTCCCCATAACAAGTCCTGAATGGGTTTACCTTGTCGATAAGCAGCTATAGCTCCTCCTCCCCGGACTGACGCTGGAGTTGGTCGAACTCTGAAGGGAATCTTCAAGGCTTCAAGGATCTTCTCCCAGCGAGATCGAAAAGCTGCTGCTGACAAAGGAAAAATCTGAGCTCCAGGATCTAGTTGAGAGATGTGCCGTTCTAAGAATTGGATCTCTTCAAAGTGGTCGAACTTGGCATGTTGGACACGACCTTTTCCTCGCTTGCGAGTTTTTGGCTTTCGTATTTTCAAAAAAGCAGAGCTGACGGTGGTGTCGAAATTGTCGGAGGGCAACAGCAGGTCACACCTGCAGGCAGCTAGAGCTTCCCCTATTCTGGTCATACCAAGGAAACCTATCATGAGAGCTGCAGCCCATCTCTTCATCCGCCAGCACAAGCTAACTGAAACCATGGCCATGTACAAGATCTTGGGCAAAGGAGTTCGATGCTGCAAAGGACGAATCTGCTCCCACTTAGTGACCAGACGCCATGCTGGGTTTAAGTGCATCTTGAGCTCTGGTTTCTGCTGTTGAACTAAAACAAGTAGATGTCGAAGTTCATAAAGACCCGCTCCAGAAGCAAAAAGGTGAACTCCATAACGCTCAAAAATCTTGGCAGCCAAAGGAGGGCACAAAAAGAGCTGGTCACAAGTGTCAGAGCTAAGGTGAGAGCGCAGCCAGCGAACAAAGCGAAGCCAAACTTGATCTTGGAGATGGAGAGTAGCATCCTCCACCAACTGCGTGTTTACCAACTCAAAAGCTTCTCTTCGAGGCTCCGCGGCATGAGGGACCCGTGGTCCGGGGTTTGCAGCCTCACCAATGCGCTGGTCCGCACATTTGGCGCAAGCGCCAATGCTCAACTTCACTTGCCTCACACTGACCAAACCAGCTCGCAGTGCCATAGCACACGCTAAGTCCTTGCAGAGTGCTTTTGGGTAGACTTGCGCGACCCTTGTCCAGGAGCACTTGTGCACTACACTTCGACCTCGCAGTCGCTGATGGGAGTGGCCTCCCAGACAAAGCTCTCTGCACCCTGCCAAGCAAGTGTTGGTGGCTATACGAGTACGTTTCCGCCACTGAGTACCATACCTGCACATGTCAAAACGAAAAGCTTCAGCAGGATCGCCCAACTTTCTCCGCAAAAACTCGGGCATCAGCCAAATAAAAGAACCATCAGGATTTTCCAGCCAGAAACTCAGCCCCAGCGCTTTTGCTCGAGCCACCACGTGCCAGCAAAAATCCGCATGAGCATTGCCTCGCAACACTTTCAGTTCCATATTGGCAGTGATACCTGCTTTTCCTTCCGGATGAAGAGCGTCTCTGACAGGAGGTACCACCGCTCGACTAAAACTAGCACACTCCGGCGCCGCTCCGACGCCCAAAACAGCGCCCTCTTCTAACAACTGGAAAACTAGTCTCTGAACTTTGGGGTCAAGCAGGTCTTGAGCTGGCCCCGCAACTGAATCCCACGTTACAACCCAAACATTGAACCTTTTAGCCAATTCTTTTGCCACTCCAGCCTCTCCACTGTAGAGATCCAGGAACCCAGCTCTGCCAAGTTTGCGAATCTGCTCAGCACTTCTAGCTCGTTTTCCGCCAGGCAGGATAAATTGTTGAGGCTCCAGACGCAGCAAAAGGTCTCGGGCACTTGAGGTCAAAGCTGGAGACTTCGCATTCTCCTCTGCCACGAAATTGCGCTGTCCTTCACATTCTAGTTCTAGTTTAGTTACTTTGTTGAGAGGAGGAGCTACCTCTTTTGAAGCAACAGAATGAGATGGTGGTCCTTCTTCCGCTTTCCATGCGTTTTTTGTTGGACTCTTTTTTCTTCTTTTGGTTTGGTCCTCAGACTCTTTATGCTCTCTTGACTTTTCTTGATTTTCCACAAAAGCTACCTGATGCTTTGCATCAAAAGCTGCTAAACGTTCGGGCTTCGCAACCGAACGCAGTTCCTGTACTAGTCCGGCCTCAGCAGATCTAGACACTGTTCCTACATCATCTGAGCAGGGAATCTGAGCAAGTTGGATGGGCGAGTACCCCTGCTGAACTAACCACAAATCTAACTCTTCAAATTGGCCCTCCAAAGCGGCGGCTAGCCAAGAAGGAACCTCCTCAACAGGTGCACGAATTTCTGTGCTGCGGGTCGGGTCGTCCGCTACATTTACAAGTGACGGCAGGAACCCATAATTCCCATACAAGCCCGCACCTAGCAATGTAGCAAGGCTTTCCTGCAACATCGCATTTAAATGGGGGGAGCTACTCCTACCTTTCACTACCGAAGCTAAAGCTACCTGACTATCAGCACCTAAAGCATACCTCGCATCTCCTCTGGTCAGACTCAGCCGTCTCTCAATTTCCAGGATGCCTTGAAGCTCAAGTAGGTTGATGTGTCGGCGTTTCTTCACCGCAAAGAGGAACTTGAAAGTGAACTGCAGAGTTTTGGCCAGCTTCACCCAAAGTGGATGACAAACCAATGGTACGCCTTCGGGCAGCTCAGCTTCAGCTTCCAGTCGCCCATGCTGTTTTAGCCATAGTTGCCAAGGGCTCAAAAGTCTAGCCCATGCTCCTCTGGTCAAACAGTGCCGTTGCAACTCCGCAGTGAACGTCTTGCCCACCACAGCTTTCACTCCAGCGACTGCGTCTTCAGACGCATCTGTGAGGAAAATCTCATCTATGGATTGAGCCTTCAGGTCAGTCGCAGCTAGAGGACTAAGAATCACCAACATCCACAACTCAGCCACCGCCTCCGCAGACAGCGCAATCACATCACAGCGCTCCCGCTCAACTTGGGCGGCATAGCACAAGTCAAGGAGACACATCATACGCCTCCGGAACTGCAAGATGGACATCCAAGCTCCGCAAAGCACTTCTAGCAGCGCTACGCTGGCCACAGCCAATCTTGCCACTTGCACCGTCACATGAAGCAAAGGAACCAACCGCCTGGCAGCAGGTCTAATGATCCCAGAGTCGCCATTGATGTGAGCACCCCAAATGTCTGTCTCTGCTGCTTCTCGAACCGTCTTCTTGGGATGTGGGTTCAAGCCCTTGTTCAGGTATTCTTCACACAAAGCACTGAGGCGTTTTGCCCCTTCTGTCAGGCCATCCATCTGGCCTTCTCTTGCATTCTCCCGGCATGGGATCTGTTCTGCAAACAACACGTCATCTATCACGACGCCAGCAGCGAGCAGACCACGAGGCGCTCTGCCATGAATACAAAGCAAATCGCTAGGCGCAAAAACACCACAGTGCAAACCTATTTTGACATGACAAAGCTGACCTAACTCTACTGCATTGTTGTCCCCCATAGCCATTGTCTTGAGGCACGGGTAAATCAGTTGATCTTGTTCTAGTTCAAGCTCAGGGCGATATGCTGCTAGATGCCGGGCTTGAGCAGGCAGCAGAGGTAAACGCAGAGCATTTCGGTGAGCTCGAGCTGCACTGACTTTGTATGAATAGTAGTAGTCCTTCAAATCAGTACCTGAAAACCTCATGCAAAAACCCGGTCGCATCTCTATCTGCAGTAAGGCTTGTACTGAACCTAGCGTCTTGACCCACTCCGTGTATGTTGGCTCGACTGCATTGGGTGGCCTAGCATCAAGGATCAGTCTATCTGAGTCAGCATCCTTGCCCAACGCAAAAGCTCCACAAAGCAGACCCGGTCTAATTTTTCTCTTCGGCGCCAGACAAAGCCGGTGATGGCTGTCCAGAAGCTTGACAAACTCCCAGGTCTGTGCGGAGGAGCCGTGAACTCGTACTCTAGGAACAGGAAAGTCTAGATCATGGTCATGGGCTAGACTGACAGGATCTTCATAAACCTGGTAATAGGGCTCTTCCAGCAAAACAGAAGGGTCAAACAAAGGAGGATCTTTAGGCAACGACAAGCGTGAGGCTACCAAAGGCTTCGCTTGGGCAGGAACTCCAACTCTGGTTTTGCCAATGATCCCCCCCACTGCTTTGGAGAAGTGCCCTCGTTTCAACTCAACATTACTCCGGCCTGCAGCTGCTGAAGGTCCATAGGACTGTCGCTCCAAATGAGCGGTCTGCACGTAGAGCTCATCTATCACATCATCCAAGCTCTCAAACTTTGCAGCGGTGCGGCCCATTTCTTTAGGCCCCACATTGCCGTCTGCGCTGATCTCCGCAAAGAACTTCTCCAGGCGCCGCACAATGAGCTTCTGCTGATGGGACAACTTTGTTCCAGATGCCATCACAGCAGGTGCTCGAGAGGGCTTCTTCAGATGCAGCCAAGACAAAGCTGCAACACACAAGTTCAGTGCTTTCTGACGAGCTCGCACTGGAAAAGGGAGATCTACGCTGCCTTTTTGCTCATGCAAACACACTTGAGGATATGGCAACGGCAATGGCCACAAAGCGGGAGCTGTGCCTCCATCCACTGAAGGCTCTAGGCACTGCAGGCTTCTCCAAAAACTTGCAAAGGTGGACTTGGAAGAAAGCATCCAGCGGGTCATTGAATTCCACCAAGAAAGGATGTTGCTAACAGGCGCCTTCGCACCAGGAACATCTGCATGAGCTGAAGAAACATCAGGCAAGGGGTCACAGGCAGATCGTTGCCCACAGCTCGCTGACTCCTTGCCGCCCTGCGGGCAGGCTATTGAGGGCTCTCGGGAACCGGAGGGGAGGACTTCTCTTCCCCCTTTCCGCTCCCCTTGCCTTTCTTGCCCTTTGGCTTGGCCGGATCTGCTTTCGGCCCTGGTTTCACCTCTTCGACTCTCTTGCTCGGGGTGAGCTTCGCCTTCTTTTCCTGGAACTCCGCAATGTCCTTCAGCTTGGCCATGATCAGCTCTAGCCAACGGCCGTCGACCAGCCGCGTGTGGGGGCTCTCCCAGCTCTCGGGAAGCTGATGATTGGCAAAGCTGTGGATAGGTGGCGCTTCTTCGAGCGTCAGCTCTCCGGCCAGGAGGAATGATCCTCTGTCGATGCTTTGCTGATCGACACAGGCCACCCCTAAGGCTGCTCTTGCTCTGGCTTCTTCGTGCTTGCCCAAGCGCAAGCAATCCCATATCCCTGCAAGGATCCAGCTGTACCGAATGCTCGTCATGTAGCCTTGAATTTTGCTGCGATGTTCGACCCAACCTCTGGCAGAGATTTGAGAGGCGGCAACTCCCGGTAGAGCTTCCGAGGAGTCCCAATCTTCTTGGAGCCGTCGTTCCAAACTCTGATAGATCAGAGTGGGATTGGTGTGCAGCAACTTTTGCAAGGCTCTGAGCGCAGCAGCTCGAGAGCGAGTGCTCACTCCGGGCTCCTTTTGAGAGCCAGACTCTGCGCGGTCTAAAATCTCGTCTAGACCACCTCTCTTCTGGACTTTGTCCTTCTCCTTGTGCATATCCTTGACGATCTGAGTGAGCTGCACTACTGCTTTTGAGACAGGATCGTGCAATCCACCATCGGCGACCTCCCCCTCCCCAGCGTCCTCTTCGGCTGAGCTGTCTTCTCCGGGTGGCGCCAACGGCACTCGATCGGCCGGAGCTCCGGCAGGTTGAGATTGCATGAACTTTGCCATTTCCACCAGCGCCGCGCGCGACACTCCGGCGCCAGCTGCTTGTTGCACTAAGCCTGGGTCGAGCCCTGGAGGAGCCTCCAGATCTGCAGGATGCCGCTGCTGTTGCTTGGGGCGAGCTCCTCGTCCAGCATGAGAGGCAGCGGCTTGAGATGGTTGAGCCAGGCCCTTGGGACCCAAAGCGTCCAACTTCTGCATGATTTTGTCCAGAGCACTTTCTAAGCCAGCAATGCGAGCTTCTTGGTCTCGCCCACCGGCTGTGTGATGCCCAGACTCCGCAGACAGGAAGGTGAAGTGGTCTCTTGCGATGGCCACCAGCGACGCAGCATAGGGCAGAAGCATCAACCCCGCACTGTCCACAGGAAAGGACACATCGGCCACAGCCCCCTCGTCTAACTCGAAGGTTGCCAAGTCTTCGTAGTCGGACTTCAGCAGGCCAAGCCAAACAGCCAAGTCGGGTTCTCCTCGAGGAGTATCGCGTTCTTGTGCCCGGCATGACTGGACACTGACGCGAACAGCTTTGGACAACGCATCTGCTGGGATGTGGCGCTTGGCTTTCTTCTTGTGCCAAACTGAATCCGGAACAGCGACCAAAACTTTGCCATCCACGTCCACGACGGAAATGACATTGCATGATTGAGCAGAGAGTTCAAAAGAGAGGATACCCACAGGGTAGGAAAAATTGATGGTCTTCTCACTCTCACACACAAAACTGTTGCGAAGGGTTATAGGCACCTCTTCGCAGGCTTCTGATCCACTCGCCTCAGTCATCGCTGCAGCTCAGCAGGCAAGGAAACTCCAGCGTGCTGCACCACAATGCGCGCTTCCGCCTTGGAAGGCAAGCCCACAAACAAGCTATCACCCAGTTGACCTCGAAGTGAGCACAAATCCTTGGTCTCTTTCCAAGTGGAGAAGAAAAGGGGAGGATTGTGATCTCGGCCTTGGATGTCACGAAAGACCAAATACAACCTGGATTGCAAAGCGATCTTCTCTCGCCCAGACAGTCCACGCCGTTGACCTTTAAGAGCCTTGCCAACCCACTTGCCAATCTCTGCTGCAATCTCGGCTCGGTCAGCTGGAAGAGACTCCGCTGGGAGAGCACTAGCTGGTGCGGCAGATGCTGATGGAGCAGAAGAAACCACTTCAAAGTCTAAACCCCGCTCACTTTCCAACACCTCTATCTTAGCTTTGAGGGACCCTATCTCAGCTTTACAAAGCACTAGCTCAGCTTTCAGGATCTCAAACTCTTCCCTAGTCACCGGATTTTGGTCAAAAGTCCTCCGGCTCATAGGAGACGGTATCGCCCGTCCGCTGGTGTCTTCTCCAATCGTGCCAATCGCAGAGTAAGCCACACCTTCCAGCTCTGTCTAATCAAGTGCAGCAAGTCCAACAAAGGCCCTATCAGCAGTCCCACAAAGATACCAATGCAAACGCTGAAGGGATCCAGTGGAAAAAGCTCAAATGGCAAATCAGGGCAAGTTGGACACTCAAAGATAGGGGAAGAAGAAGGTTGACCAGCAAACTCGGAGATCAAGCGGAGAAGGAGCGCCGAAAAGGTGCCAGAGGTAGCGCCAATGGCAACAGTGCGATCCATACACCGAGGGGGGCTTGACCCAAATTTCTACAAGTCCCAATTTGCATGAGGGTCATANAAAGGTGCCAGAGGTAGCGCCAATGGCAACAGTGCGATCCATACACCGAGGGGGGCTTGACCCAAATTTCTACAAGTCCCAATTTGCATGAGGGTCATAGATATATATTATATATATATATATATACACGTGTATATATATATATGTGTGTGTATATATATATATATATGTATATGTATATAGTCAGAGGAATTTGACGGCGGTAGCGCAAACATACCTCCACCTCAATATCAATACTGAGTGTGGAGCTACTTTTTTCCTGCTATATAGTGATTTACTTGCAATGAGGTCATCGTGGAAAAGCTTTGAAATACGTCGAAACCAAGGTCGTGTTTTTCTGCGAAAACTTGATGCGCATGCCTCATGACGCTCATGACGAAACGTCACACGTATTGTCCCAATATATAATCTTTGAATCTTTGCTAATGTTTCTCCTCCAATCGAACTATGCATAACACGAACGATGCATTCACTACAGATCACTACAGTACGTTTGCAGTTGGACTGTCGCTGTTGCAAAAACCTGGTCTGGCGTGGACTCTGGGGGATGATGGCATTATTGTGGCATTATGGAGGTTTCGGCCCTCCTTTAAAAACCTTGCCAAAGCAAGAGGACTTCAGTTATCAGAAGCTACCTTTTGTGAATGGCAATTCAAAATCAACTGAATTATCCTAGTCCTAAATTCAGCAAGCCCCCATGCATGTGCCTGTGAGTCTGTGTGATCTGTTTGCCCTGGGCATCTGGCTGGATCAATGTATCCAAGGATGGATGAATGGGCCCTGAATGGGTTAATGGATGAATTGCACCCGGTCATTGAGACACTGTGAGACTGCCAAATGTCCTCTTCTTTCGGGAGGAGCTGCTGCTGGACAAGCCCCTGGCTGGAATCCTCGGCATCTTCTCGTGAACATATTTCCTTGGTCTTCGGTCAAGTCTTCGGCTGCGCTGGTGCAGACATCCAAACCGACACACTGCACCAATTACCATCTAGGTTCCTCCTAGTACTGGCAGCTACTTCTCTGCAGTGATACTGAATTTCATGACACAGCAAAATCCCAATATCCGCAACCTGAGCTCCAATTCCTTCCATCTATCTTCCTGTGAGCATTGCTCCTGGCCGCCAGCTTCTGCAACTTCTGCTTCAGCTGCTTCAACTCTGCTCACAGTGACCTTTCAGTGACAGGAATTGCGGAGCAAACATAGGCAAGCTGGTATTACATCAGCAACATCAAGTTGTTTCTTGATTCTTGGTTAACTTCATCTGTGGCGGTCAGCCACCAAGTCCTCCACCTCAGCTGGAGCAGGCTGTTCCTCACTGCAGGTGTAGGCAGTGTAGGGTTCATCGACAGCCATTTGCTCTGCAAGATCTTTTGCTTTTTTATCCTCACAAATTTCAGGCGCTCTGCACACATCCCAACTGCAACTTCAACGCTGCGACAGTGCAATGGTCCGACTGCTTCATGAACACATTTCACAGGCCAAGTGAACGATGCAATCTGTAATGTTCCACTTAACGTGTTTTCCTACAATGGTTTTGTTGCAACAATGCCTTTTGTCAAAAAAAATACCTTTTTGCACAAAGACTTTCCGAGCCTGCCTCACCTTGTCTACACTTTGGTGGCAAAAAGAAGAAGAATTGAACCCATCGCCACCCAAGCGGAATCGCACATCAAATATCAAGTGTTGATTATGGCCAACAAAAAGGATCAAAGGGTTGCACCTGTGATTGCCTTTGACTGTTCCGCTAAGTTTGACAAAGAACATCAAAGTAAATCCATTGACACTCCACAAGCCCTTTGTGAACGGTTGCTGCCCTTTATTCACAGGCGCACACACACACACACATGTTTGAAGGCTAAAAGGATGGAACTTCAGGCGATTCACAGCAATTCAGGCAGCCCTTGACGCATACGTCTGTGAATCCATCTCTTTAGCCTTTGCAATCGGGATGTGTGGATGAATGCACGAACAGCCCTATAAATTTCAATAGGTGTGTTGATCGGGGTGTATTGGGTGGGCGCGTGCAGTGATGTGCGCAGCATGAAATACCACAACAACAGCACGAGCAGAACCCAATACATGTCAGCAATCACAATGGCAAAATCCATTTGCGCCTTAAAGATAACTTCCACGCCACACCTAGGACCTTGGACCTAGGACCAATTACATCCAATTACCATCTAACTGGAAGCTACTTCTCTGCAGTGATACCCTTCCGTCTATCTTCCTGTGAGCATTGCTCCTGGCTGCCGGCTTCTGCAGCTTCTGCTTCAGCTGCTTCAACTCTGCTCACAATGACCTTCAGTGACAGGAATTGCGGAGCGAACACAGGCAGCGGCACCCTGCAGCGGCACCAACATGCCCGCTCCAAAACGCAAATATCCAACTCACCCTTTACTTGAAGTAAGAACCCCAATAGCTTCGCACTGTGGGGGAAAAAGACCAAGCATCAGCATAATTGCAAAAAAAAAGGACCAAGATTCCAAAACATTGATATTTGACCACCCTCAGTCTGTGCCTGTGGGATTTTCATCATGTTAGTCACCAAGTCCTCCACCTCGGCTGGAGCAAGCTGTTGGATGCACTTGTCGAGCTCATCAACGGCCAAGTGCTCTGAAGGGTCTTGAGCTTCCTTCTCCTGTCAATTTTGAGGGTCCCCCAGACATCCCAATTTCAAAGTAGACATATGTNAGCTCATCAACGGCCAAGTGCTCTGAAGGGTCTTGAGCTTCCTTCTCCTGTCAATTTTGAGGGTCCCCCAGACATCCCAATTTCAAAGTAGACATATGTAGACACTGCAGAAGTGATACCAGCGTAAANGTCTTGAGCTTCCTTCTCCTGTCAATTTTGAGGGTCCCCCAGACATCCCAATTTCAAAGTAGACATATGTAGACACTGCAGAAGTGATACCAGCGTAAAGTCAAAGTTTTCTTTTAAGCAAATTCTTGTAAATTTTATATGCACATGTTGCGCGCGCAGGGGACCAAACAACTGAGCCAAACTACACCCATGCCCGAGTGTGGCAGTTTCCAAAATTCTGCTTGAGATAGGTTGTGCTATTTTCGTAAAATGTGTTTTGTTGTGATAGTGGTTCTGCTGGTGTAACCAAAGCCTGCCTTCTGCACACAACGCCTTGTGAATCTGCATGTCAGTACTTTTTGTCAAGAAGAACCAGAACCGTTGCCAACTATGCAGAGTTTCACACCAAGTATCACAGGCAGTCACAGGCATGTCAATGTANGTACTTTTTGTCAAGAAGAACCAGAACCGTTGCCAACTATGCAGAGTTTCACACCAAGTATCACAGGCAGTCACAGGCATGTCAATGTAAACGCAAATCACCAATCCGACCTTCAATACGGAAAAGGTTGCTGGGACCGCCAGCTGTCCCGCAAAGTGCGCACAGAAAGACAGAAATCTACCTTGATTCAAACCTCACAAAGCCCGTGTAAACTCCAGATTTGGCCCTTCAATCACGCGGCAATGGTTGAAGGCATCAAAGACTGTAATTTACACAATCCACTTGTTTCAGACAGCCCGTAGGGCATATGTCCTAGATGTCTGTGAAACTGTGTGTTTGCCCCTTTGCATCNGCATCAAAGACTGTAATTTACACAATCCACTTGTTTCAGACAGCCCGTAGGGCATATGTCCTAGATGTCTGTGAAACTGTGTGTTTGCCCCTTTGCATCCCTTTGCCACTGGATGGGGGGATGTATGAATGGAAGGATCTATGGAAGAATTTGTTCATCTACGTGGCGTTCATCAGTGTGTTCATTTGTGTATGGTTGTGTGTGTGTGTGTTGATGGGTACAGGTACGGGCGTGCTGATGTTCTTCAGAACGTGTCGGTAGGTCTTCCAAATCTTTGAGACACTGGAAGACACTCCCAACTGTCCTCTTGTTGCCGGAGGACTTGCTGGGCAAGCCACTGGCTGGAATCAGCATCTCCTCGTGGACATATCTCCTTGGTCTTCGGTCAAGTCTTCGGCTGCACTAGTGCGGACGTCCAGAGCAACCACGACAACAGACAACACCAGCAAAAAACATGATCAAAATCCATTCCAGCCCAACAATGACCACCAATAGGAAAGTCCAAATATCTGCAACCTATGCAACCTGGACTCCAACTCCTCTCGCATTTGCCTCTCTTTGCATGAGCACTGATCGTAGTCGTTCGCTTCTGCCGCTGCAGCTGCTTCACCTATGCCCGCCTTGACCTTCGGTGACAGGAATCAAATAGGTTGGACCAAGAATCACGACCTCCTTCCGTAAGCGAAATGGGAGCAGAACATCTGCTCTCAATATGTCAACTTCGTTCTTGTTCTGTTGAACTCAATTGGTCATGACTAGTAGTCGCCAAGTCCTCCACCTCGGCTGGAGCAAGCTGTTGGATGCACTTGTCAAGCTCATCAACGGCCAAGTGCTCTGAAGGGTCCCAGCGTAAAAGTCAAAGTTTTCTTTTAAGCAAATTCTTGTAAATTTCATACGCACATGTTGCGTGCGCAGTGGACCAAACAACTGAGCCAAACTACACCCATGCCGGTGTGTGGCAGTTTCCAAAATTCTACTTGAGATAGGTTGGGCATGGTTGGGCTATTTTCGTACCATGCACCACCTTCTGCACACAAGGCCTTAGGAATCTGCCTTACCCTGTGGATACTTTTGGTCAACAAGAACCGTTGCCAGCCATGCAGAGTTTCACACCAAATGTCAAACACGTTAAACCGACGCACATTGCTAGTATACAAACAGTTGCCGGGACCTGCAGATGTCCCGAAAAGTTTGCACAGAAAGCTACCTCGAACAAACGCAAAGTCAGTGCACTTTGATGCCATGAACTCACTGTGCCATTTCTGCCAATTCTGAGACCACTGAAGGAGATCTTCCAAAGAGAAGCTGTTGCTTTACTTTTGGAGAACGCTCTTGGTCAGAGGGTTTGTCATCGACAAAAGAAGCCGCAATCCGCTCTCAGCGCCCTGTGAGTGCAGAGCAATGATTGTTTGTACACGATTGCTTGCGAGTGAGTGATGTATTAAAATGTATTAAACTGGTTTCCTACGTTTCCTGGTTTTGGCTTGTGCTTCACATGATCTCCAAGTCTGGTGTGGCCTCTTCTCTCAACCCTCAGGTTTTTGCTACCCAGCTGCCAGCTTCTCAACATAGTAGCGGTGCTGCTGAATTTCTTGCCTCAAAATCCGAAAAACAGATGTGATGCACCAACTTAGCTCGTCACAAACAGAGAAATGCTCGCGTTAAAGCATTTTCAGGACTACCAAAACGATAGCGAGACGCTTTTCACAAAGGAGGGGGAACGTGAAGGGAGTGAAGGGAGAGATGAGGAGAGATGAAATTCTGTGTTGCCTACTTCAATGCAAATGATGGTTGGCTCGTTCAGTAGTGGGGTTGAAACCGAATGCTCTACAGGGTTTATCGCGGTTCGCTGCTCACAATAAGGCTCCCAAATTGGCTCCGGCTCTACCATTCTACAGATGCGAGGTCTTTCTGCTGCACCGAATGCTGAGAGCAAATTGGCTTACACTGCAGTGGGCAATTGGCATCATCGAATTTAGTGTTGTTCATAGAAAAATGTTAATGTAAAAACAGCACAGCAATCACATCAGGCAATCGCATCAGAGTATATATGATAGTGTTAAATAGTGTCAAGTATCATGACAATGAAAACGCTACTGAAAGCGATTGGACCATTCCTTGGCTCCGGGCTCTTTTCGAGTCTGCTCGATGACCTGTTGTTTCCGATCTTGTTGCTCTTGTCGTTCCCTGGGCATCCCATTTGTCAAGCCTTTTAATCACAGTAGTCGGTCCGACATAGCTTTTCATGTGCTCTAAGACCTGGGACAACTTCCAACTTATCTAGTCATCCGAGATCACATCTCACTAAGCGTCTTGCACGTCTGAACGCAGCAGCGCCTGGCAGAACAGTACACTCACTTCTTCTTGCCGCCGTTGCTGTAGATTGACTGAAAGCTTCCTTTTTACCAGTGGCACCCATATTCCGTTCCTTCCAAACCCAACTTTTCTATGCATTACGCAGATTTGGTCAGAGTGACTTGTCATGCATCTGTAGCAATCCAAATACCATTGGCAGACTGCGTGGATGCAAGGCCGCTGCAAGGCCACTGCAAGGCTTCTCTGGGGTCCTCTCTGGGTACCAAGGATTTCACAACGAATTAGCTCTGTGCCAGGCCTAGGATCAGGCAAACCAGGCACTCATGGCAGGTACCGAGGTGGCACCGTGGTACCAAGGCGGCACGGGAGCCACGTGACACTACGATGGCCGCGCTGGTGGAGGCGCTTGCGCTGCTTGCGATGCAGTGGCATCACCTTCAACACCAGCTTCTTGGATCAACTCTGAGATGGATTTCTCGAGGTCATCGATCCGGGAGCCCATGTCATCAATGCGGTTGATGATGGAGTCGGACATGGTCTGGAATCGGCCTTGCATCTCCTTGAGGAGGTTCTGCACGAAGAGGGTCAGGTCTTGGTTTTGATCATCTTGTCCCTCCATGGCAGATCTTTCAGCAAACCGGCAGCACAAACACACTTGTTTGAGGACAAACGCTGAAAGGAAAAGATGCAATAATACAAAACTCACCTCATAGTTTTATATGATTAATTTCGTCTTCTTCAACAGCCACTATGATTTGCACTGATCTACGCCCCTGGTTGGCCTGCTCCATACTTTAAAACAGGACTGAATGAAGGAACTCAGAGGACATGTCTGAAAATTGGTGACAATCTGGAGGGCAAAAGCTTGATCTTGGGAAAGCATGTGACTTTGCATCTTCTGGCCTCTTCTTGCCGCCACTTCTGAAGAGGGATACAAGTGATACAAGACGAAACCAGCCAAAACAAACCCGCCTTGACACCCAATTGCCGAGCCAGTCCTTCCTCAGTAAAATTGAAGTCAGCGCAGCAGCTGCAGGATTGCATACTATGCATTCATGAAATTACTATGGCCAAATCCAAGTCAGTCACACCCCTCAGGCATACCATAAATTTGTTCCTTGATTTGTGGCACCGACAAAGTTGGAACCGCCTGTGCGATATCACGAATCTCATATTATGTCATTCTGCTTTCTGCTTTTTCTTTTTCATTCCAGCATCCAGCGCTTTGCATGGCAAGTCTCTGGGGACACTAGATATGGCAGCGGAGATTTCCAAGGTTCCTGCGGGCCACAACATTGCAGCTACAAAAGGGCTGCTCTGACCATCAGTTTTGCTTGATGGGTCTTCCTTTGATTCTTCCGAAGTGGAGTCAGAGTGCAGTATTCCAACTGAAAACAAAAAAAATAAAAAGAACCCCATGCATCTGAATGCACAGAAGTGTCCAACATACAGCACAACCTTCTCACTGCACAGAAACCACTTGCTGCCCAACTGTGCACACATCCAGAATTGGCTTTCTGCATGCCTCCAACCGATAACCCCTGCGGCTACCACCTCGGATCCAAGTTTCGTCGTTTCATTCCCCCGTGCATCAAAAAGTCGCAGAGAATTGCTCAGGCGGCCACATTCGTTCCGTAAGTTTACATCCATTTCCTGCACATTTGATGTCATTTGAGGGCATGTTGATTGCATGACGATTGCATGACGATTGCATGGATTCGGCATGGCGTTGTGAAGTCAGCACGGCAGCGGCGCAAAGTGGCAGTGTCAGGCCTGTGGAGGGCCTAGTTTTGGCCTTGCGCCCGCTGAACGTGCTCGAGAACCAGGAAAGTCATAGCGAGGCCTCGATGGATGACCGTCGGATGACCCTATGGCGTGGCAGTGCGTTTGCAGTCTCTCTCTCTTTCTCTAGATTCGGATTTTTTCTGCTAGATGCTTTGCCCTATCTTGCGAATCTTCTGCGGTCTCACTTTGTCCCATTACATTTGCCAAGGGATAGAGTCGGATAGAGTGATCTCCTTTGTCCATGTCGCATCCAACGCAGTTATATAATCCCTGTGCGAAATGCCACATGTTTCCCGTTTGAAGGCAAAAAATGGGATGGAATATAGCATCGGGATAGGTGGTGGAATCAAGTATGGAATCTGGATGTGCAGCAGGGCAATAGCAGGAAATAGAATGAGGTTTTCAAGGAACTCGCAGTGTTAGGGAGACAGCCAAAGCTTGCCGCCCCATACAGCCCCTCCAAAAAAGCCAGCGATCGGTTGCCGTGTGACTATTGTTGAGTAACATGTGATAATCGTATCTTCAGGGATGACCTAACCCCCGACAGTCACAAAGTCGGGATGCTTCAGGAACAAGGCCATTGTGTCTTTCAAATCCAAGTTCCATCCGCTTATTCCTTTATATTGTGTCACATCGGTGTATCATGGGCTTAAAATGATGAATCTCTGAATTGTTGCCTGTGATTTTTTCCACTCCTTCCAATGTGCGCCCGAACTTGTTCAAGATCAAATGATGCCCGAACTTATTATACTGATATATATATATATACTGTATATCTCTCTCTCTCTTTCTCTCTCCCTCGCATGCAAACTCGCGTTATGTAACAGCGCCAAGAGGAGAGCAGACACCCCTTAAGGGCGCGATGCTTGAGTGGGCTGGCACACGAAAAAAATGCAAAATGAACCCTTCCGTCGCCTTCAGACCAGGTCTGCTTCAGCCTAACTGAGTGATGAGTACTGATGTATGATGTATATGATATATGCATATATGCTTCCGTGTCCCGTGTTGCTGGCCCCCCCCCCCCAAGGGGGGGGGGGTCCCAGGTTGCCGTCCACAGCTTTTTCCTCAGCTGCGTTGCCTTGCAGCAAGTTGAAGTAGGAGGAAGTCTCTGTCCAAAGTCCTTTGGTTGCCGTCCTCTTTGTCAGGCGTCTGGGGATCAAGAGATCGTAATGGTTCCCAGTTCGAAGCAGCCATGTGACAGAGTTCTTCGGGATGTCATCTTACTTTCCGTCCACACCTGTCGCAAGATGTCACGTACCTTGCCACCTTCTTTTCCATCTTCTTTGCCACCTTCTTTGCCACCTTCTTTGCCACCTTCCACGATGGACTGCAGCTGCAACACTCTGAGAGATGAAGGAAGACCGTCCACAGCCACAGGGGGGGGGAAGAAGGAAGACCGTCCACAGCCACAGGGGGGGGGGAAAGAAGGAAGACCGTCCACATCCACAGGGGGGGGGGACCCCTCCCCCTCACCCAGGGGGGGGTGGGGGCCGTCCGACGCTGCACCATATATATATATATATATACACACACATATACAGTGCATACGTGTGTATATTCAATACCTTGCAATTGCCACCAGATTTGTTACTTCCTTCGGTTTGTCCAGTCTTTAAGGTTCATGAGAGCTTGGGTTCTCTGACTTAATACTTACTAAAAAATCATTCCACACAACTTGTTGCCAACAAACGCCCTTAATTTGTTGTGGGGCGGATGGAGTGCTTTCTGATAAAGACCGAATCTCTTTATCACATGACAGTTCGCAATGGTTTGTACAAATCGAGTCTCGCCCAATGAAAAACAAAGAAAGTCCCCCCACACGGGCCCCTACATGAAGCAAAACAAACTGTCTCCAACTGTGCAACATGTGAATATCCAAAGGGCGCATCTTCCACGGCTAAGCGTAACTCATCAGTAAGCTCAACACTCATTGCTCTTCGGGCAAGGTGAAGCCCGTCTGCCTAACAACTAACTTACAACATTCATCAACATTCAATGTTCCCCTGGAGTAGAGCTGGAACTACGATGAAGACCTGGTTTGCAAATATTGGTTGATGATCGGTTGATTGATGTCGTTTGCATTGCAGTCCCGAATGCAACCTCCTTGCTGCGAAAGCCGTGCAGATCGAGCGGAACCGACGCCTGGGACAGCCCCCTTTCACTGAGCACCATTTAAAAAAATTGCCCAATGGTTGAAAATTCTGAAACCACATGAGTAACTACATTCAAACATTTTCACTCTTCATGATTGTTTGTTTTTTCTCGGATTTCAATCTAAATCGCTGAACTTGGGCACTGACTTGGCCAAGTCGTCGCAGGGCGCGGGGGCCATACTCCTGCAAGACAACCCCATGTTTTTTCTGACCCACCTTGGATGGGAAGAGCGGTCTTCATTTCCGCCAGAAAATGTCCACTTTTGGTGGCGAAAACTTCGCAAAATCGAATTGAACCAAAGCACCATAAAGATCCATAAAGTCAAATAACACACTTGACATTTCACACAATATAACATCAAGATCATAAAGTAGCATGAGTCAATTTAGAGGATGCACATACACGCACACAAATATGCACAAGAAAAGCAGGTCCCACAAGAGCTGCAGCAGTGCCATCAGGCCTGCTGCCTGACCGTCTGCAGCCGGAGTCGTGTAGCGTATACCTCTGCCCGCCACCTCAGCAACGCCGTGAAAGCTCCAAGTTAGGCTCCACACCAAGCTCTTCAAAGCTGCCAGTCGGACCACCAAAGCAGAATAAAGTGAACATTGACGACATTGAGATGGCTCACTGCATGGCTCATCACGGCTCATCACTGCATGAAATGAGATACAAACGGCGCTGGAAGCCCTCGCTGAACACGGCTTCTGGGCCTGGGTCTGCAGCAGGGCCAAGGCCAAGGAAGCTCCAGCAGCTATTGAGTCAAGGCCGTTCCAGGGGCCAAACAGTAGGCGTCCTGTTCGGCGCATTTCCTCTTTCCCGCGGGATTTTGGGGCGAACCACGTACCGCAAGGTTCGGCCACCTCAGCGAGCATGCCAGGTGGCAACTAGCCGCCAACGCTGTACTTTGTTGCAACAAACGTGTTGGCTCGCAGCCTGTCCCAGTCTGTGCTAAGAAACTCAATGGTCTGCTGCCTTGTTGATTTGGCCGACCTCAGCTGACGCGAAACCCAAGCAGCCTACCAATCCTTTTTGCCATTTTGTGGATGGGTTTCTGAAAAGGTCGACTGGCGGGCCCAGCTGACCCGCACCAATTCCGGCATGTATGAACCCTGGCAAGCCAATTCTGCACTTTCCTCTTGCATTCTGAAAATGCCCTCTCGCTGGGATGCAGAAACAGCGAAAGCGCTCAAACATTGAAGGCTCACGGGCGCATACAGCCAACCAACAAAGGCTTCGTACTCTACCTCAAGCTGCTGGCAGCCAATCCTTCCCAACATGTTGTACTTTCCAAACAAAAATTGAGCAACCAACGTTCTCACATGCATCGGTTATGCCATCCAAAAAGTCCGACAACCTCAGGCAAGTGGCAGCAAGTGCGGGATCTCAAAGGCAGTTGGTATCAAATGACATTTTGTCAAGGACGCAACTGTTGCGCTTCTGAACTTGTTAATTCTGTGTCCACGGAAAGGTGAATCAAGGCCTGCAGGATTGATGCTCGACAACAATTGCACGCTACAGCAGTGACACCCATTCATATCATTCATGCGACACCTCCAAGAAAGTCCTGTGAATTTTGCCAGTCCTTAGAATTCAGTGCCCACATTTTGGGGCACCTGTATGCAACATGAAGCAGACCACCTGCAAATTTGCACCACTCAGATTGCGCATGACTCAGCTAAGAATAATTCCGCTTTACATCGAAGTCCCGAAAAGCTGCACATAGTTGCGCCTCATTCGCAAACACATGGTTTGACACTGAATGTTGAACACACTCTTTGCATGAAACACTACAGCTAAGGTGGTTGCAGCTCTGCGCGACAAGCCGGCGACTTGTAAAATGCTCATGTTCTCCTCCCAGCGCCAAAACATTGAAACATTCGGCACAACCTTGGTACCATGCCAAGCTGACCCTGTCATGATGACCACCTACTTGACATGAACCCAATCCCAACCTGGCACCAACCATAGGAACAGCCATGGCCAACTATCTCGCCACCAAACACCAATTGCACGTTCAACCCCTTGGTAAATCCCCGTCACCCGTTTTTAACTAGTTCAACACGTTGAGTCGCAAATCACGATTCCCGGCGCATTCCGTGTTTGAAGTAGTATAGAAATGTTCATTTGATTCCGTTCGTGTGTATTTCCTGTCAACGCCTTAATGGTTCAAATCACTTGCACCACACAGAAATGACCGCCTTGATAGCCCAAATATGCGCGCGACATGTGCAACGAGAGTTTGTTCATTCAAATGATTTGATGGGTTGATTTGTTTTGTTATGTGAAATCCTATTTTTCCTCGGCAGTTATTCTCAAACGTGTTCATCTTGTCCACCACCCGCATGCCGCCGTTTTCAAGGCAAACCTAGTATGAATAAACAATAAAAAAACAATTAATTGTAATCCGAGGTTGGCCTGTGACGAAAAAGATCATCCAAATTTGTTACGTCGCTTTCCAGGTCAAACCCTGTACATACGAAAATTGTTGATCGAGTGCAAGGTATGGATGGGACAACAATCCTGAGATCCTTAGGTACCTTGGACAGGTACAACAAGCTCTGTGGACTGCCATCCACAAAAGTGGCGCGGCTGCTAGCTGCGGCTAACTGAGGGGCTGCCCTGTGGCGTCAGTTTGGTGGCGCATTCACGACTTCAAAGAGTACTTTACAAGCAAAACACCAAAAAAATGTATTATGCCTCGTACAATTCAAGCATGTTTGGTGGGATGCAGCGACACGCAACATGTTTCAATTCCTTTTTTCATGCCTTGGTGGGTCGAACGATTTATTTCCATGTCACGGCAATGACGGCAATGCCTTCACCCATAAATCCCATAACAAATTGGACGCATGGACACTGAACAAGAGGAATGTTTCGGACTTTTGCTGTGCACAAACAATGGGAAACCGTTGCGAAGCCATTGGGTCCATGATCCCCTAAAGCCAAATTCAATTGCACACAGAAATTTGCTATTGGGTGGTGTCCAATCCTTGAAAAAAATGTTCGTACACAAATTGCAATGCCCTGTCATCAGTAAAAAAATATTTTTGCGGTGAACGAAGAAAAATGGTGAAAAAAATCCGGGCTACCGGCAAACGGCAATAGAATACTTGCACCCAACCATGTACCAAAAAAAATCATGCCCACGCTATGTCCCCAATCGGTGAATGGTCAATTCATTACATCAAGGTGTGGCAATAATTGTGCACAACACTGCCGTGTCTGCAAGATAGGAAGAATGTCACATACAAGTAAAGCCCGGGCAAGCCGGGCGGCGGAAGTTTCCAAGGGCTGCAGGAGTCCTAGAAAGAAAAATGAAAGCCTGTACAAAGACAGCATGACAGCCTGGTTCTCAAAGTTGTTGTCTGCGGCAACTTTCTTGAGATTTCATTTCTCTTGGCGATATTTTCTCTTGGTTTTTTTTGGACATCTTCTTTCTTGACGACTTAATCTAATGTCATCTCTTTCTGTGCAAATGTTATTTGTGCAGACGCATCTGTGTGCGTTAAGGCACGTGTGTGTGAAAATGGTGTGTAAAGGCATCAATGGGAGGCGTCCGTCCCGAGTGGCCAAAGCCGCCACAGCAGTTGCAGTAAAAGGAGGTCCGAAGTCCGAAGGGAACAAATGTCAAGGGGAAGAAATGCCAAGAGAATGAGATGTGAAGATTCAGAAGTGTCAAGGGAAGAGGCGTCAAGAGAAAGGGGTTCCAAAAAGAATGTTACAATATACAGGACAATGAGAGGTCTGAATTTGAACTGTCAAGGGAAAGGAGCGAATGTCAAGAGAAGGAAGATGTCAAGGAAAAACTGATTCGAGAGAAAGTGATTATGCGAGAAAAAATTGTGAAGGAGAAACGCATCAGAAGAAAAAGGCGTCCCGACACAAGTGCTTTTACAATCTTTTACACATAGACGCGTCAGCACACAGAGAAATACGGTTTTACATTCACACCAACAATTTTCCGCAAAGTTTTTACACGCGCATTTGTTCTACCCACAGGAGGTTTACACTCAGATGGTTTTACACAAAGTGCTTTACACAAAGAAAGTGTCGGAAGATTAAAAAAAATATTTTCGCACAGTGTCCTTTGGAGGGTCTTGAGGTGCAAAATATACAGGTGTTGGGTGGTTATACGGCACAGTTTGGTAATTCCATCCTCCAATATCTTGGCGCACTTGACCTGGAAACCCCAAAACCTCGATTTCTCACCAGGATTGAATTGTTGGTTGGTTTTTTGACTCTCCATGGTGGTTCGATACCGTATCCCAAAGTGAACCATGGTGTTTTGACTTATGTGACGTATGTGACTCATGTGGATCTGGAAACTGCGAGGGCAGGAGGTTTGACGCGTCATATGATAGCATCTGCTCTCAGGATCTTCAAAATTGCGATCGAACAATTCCTTTTTCGCCTTGACGTACAGTCTCTTTGTCCACTGATCGGCCTAGGGTGAGAATCCATGTGCAGCATTGGTCATTGATGGTTGGGTGGCCTGTTAGTGTTGACCATTCTGAGTTTGGCTGACTAGGCCGTATGGATGAGAGGCGGAGCTTGCGCGTCCCTTGCCGTGACAGCCTTTGGCTCTTTAGTTTACCCATGGCCGTGAATCATCACCCCCATCGTAGGCATCGACTCTTGGCTGCCTGGTGAGAATAAGAATACACAAAGAAAATGTTTACCACAGAAAGTTTCACACGCAGAAATTTGGACGAAAACATGCTGATAGAAAGAAATACGGGAAAAATCCCCATTCTATACACCCCCCCACTGCGCACTGCGGATTGCAGACGATGAGCTGCAAAGCATTACAACCGCACCAACAAACCTCGATGCAAGAACTCCACTGCCACCTGCCAAAACTGAGCCCCAAAGCACCATGGAACCATAGCCACAGCACCAAGGAACTTTGATACAGCTATTTCAGCGCCACCTGAAGACAACAAATTCCAAATTACCATCAAACTGGGCACAAACACGCCGCACAAAAACACTTGATGCAGCCACAATTGTGGTGCAGGGAAAGAACGGTTTACATCAAGCTCTGCTGCTGACACCACTGCTGCCCATGAGAAAAAGGCTCAGCCTTAGAACGCTCACAGATTTTATCCTCTTCCTGACACTGGACAACGCCAAACAATAGCACGGCGGAGCGGAGTAAAGGATTTTGCTGACGTGCCTGATCAAGAGGTGTTTGGAGATTATAAATATATAATCCTGTGGCAGGAAGTTTCCCAAAAAAACACTACACGGCCCCATCACTGCAACAAAATCGCTAGAATTTGCCGTGACTTGAGGGGACATGAGGATAGCTGAGCTGAGCAAAAGAGACACAAGAAGTAGTGAGATGAGCCTAGCAGGGACCAGGGATGAGAAAAGTTGAGATGAACCAATACAAACGAAGAAAGGTGAGAAAACCTGGAATGAACTGACGACATCCAAGAAGAGAGCTATGGTTTTGAAACTATTGGAAAAAGTCTCGCACCAGACTTCTTGTTTCACATGTTCAACTTGCAGTTTGTTCCAGGACGTCTCGCGCGAAGATTTCCTTTTCGCAAGTTTCAACTTGGAATTCTGGAGAGCTACAAAAAAATATGTTTTTCCAAGGTTCCGATTTATGATTTAAGTGATTGGAAGCATGTGTGTCACCAAAGCTACGCACTCACGAAATCAAATTGCAGTTCCCACACAAAGTGTCGCACGGAAACTTCATGTTCACATTTGTAAGTACATTTTTTGAATGAAATTTCGCACGACAATTTCGTTTTCACAATGTCAATTTGCGGGGTTTTCCTGAAAAACAGCGGGTGCGCCAAAGCGCATGTTTTCAAATTTCAAGCATAAAAGGTGCCTGGGAAAACCGATGGGGAAACTTTGCCCCCGGACATTTTCGATCATTTTCGGACATTTCCTGTGGGCGTCTTTCCGCTTTGCCTTCCGCATGCTCCCTTTGCAGTTTTTTTCCCCCGCTCCTTTTTCGAGCGAGTTCACGCGCAGGGCTGGGTTGGGTTCAAGGGGGCATCCGGGAAGGGTGGTCATCGTCGGGGTTGGTTTCCAGCACCGCGCTGAGTTGGGGGGTGGGTGCCTCTGGTGCAGGAGAGACGAGTGTGGCGGCGAGCGCTTGCCTGCGCAGCAGGCCAACCAGTTTGGCGATATCTGGCACAAAAGTCTCATTCTCGCACCTGGCAGTTTAAAAAATCGCACGCCATGATTTTGTTGTCGCATTTTTAAATTTTGCGGTGTTCCCGAAGGAAACCGCGCACAACATTCGTTGTCGAGAGCTGGCGGATACGCCGCCTATGCTTCGAAGGGAACGCCACGTCGTATTTTTGCAGGAGGAAATGTGCGTCGTAAGCGTGCCATGGTGGCGGATATTTCTTGCGAATATTGGCAGATTTTGTCCCTGGGATTTAAAATTGCAGGGCGCGTGTGATTTTTTTAGTATCCGTGCGATCCTGTTTGTGGAAGTCGCGCGGACCGCCAGGTTTCCCAAAGCATCCGCGCTATCCTCTGTGTGAGGTGGCGCAAACCAAGTCGCAAACCACGTAACCCCATAACCTGCCCATGCTTGTTTTTGGTACGGCAATGAAGGCGCTCCACGTTCCCAAACACAGCGTGCCTGACAAAACGTTTTGCCCCGCCACAAGTTTCGATACCTCGATGCGGCAGTTACTCCTGTTTTTCTTTCTGTGCCTGCCACCGGGTTTTTCGCAAAAAGGACCGGATTAAATTAGATGTCGTTTTGCGAGGCAGTCCCGTGTAAGGAAGGTGGCCCGCCTGGAAGGCTGAATTGGGATGCCCTTTTCAGTTTCACTTTCACCGTTCACCCGTCCGAATCGCCCTGATCCTAAAAGGGCATCGATGATAGAAGAGCCGGAACTTGGTGCAAAACTGTGCTGCACAGACGTATTTTCCACGAATAGCCATTCTGGCCGGTCCTTCGCAACAAAGGCCCATGACGCCTGAAACAAAAAAATCTAAATCATCATCCCAGCATTTTGATGGCGGCCTTGCGTACGTCTGCGTTCATTAGGAAAATTTTGCTGCCACTCTCGCGTTGGGTTCCAATAGGTGGTTGGTGCAGCCCAAGGCTTGCGTAGGTGGAATGTGTTTGTAGCAACGCGACACTGCTTTGTTGAAAATCTCACATGACCGTGGTTTGCGCTCATGCGTTGCCATTGCAAAGGACATTCTTCGGACCATTCGGGACATTGTTTCCGACCAATCTTGTCATGGTGGCCATATCCAATTGACAATTAATCGAAACATTTTCCGTTGCAGTTTGTCCAGCGATTGTTATTCCAGCTTCGCTACGGGTAAGGTAGCCATGCCAAAAAAAACGCAGGAGAAATGACAGCATCAAAAAAAAGGCCACAGCAGGTACAAGGTTTTGAGAGAAACACCATCCAGCCTGTCTGGAACCTGTGTTGCGAATCAACAAAACCGCGACGCTTCAAGGTTCAAGATTCAAGGTTCATCCTGCATGCCCGTGGGCAACCCGGTTTGGGCGCAGGAACTTGGAAACAATTAGTGAAAATTTTGCTACAAAGGCCAGCTCTTCTTCAGCAGGTTTGGGCAGAACAGCAAGTCACGAAATCTGCGGTCAAGTGTGTCCACAGATCCTTGTTGGACGCCAGGGCCTGCCAATCATCCAGTCGTCGAGACCTGGTGCCTTTTGCCTTTGCGCCCGTTCGGGTTGGAAACTACGGTCCGTGAAGGACATGTGACAAAAACGTCAACAGTTTAACTGTCAACGTAAAAAATTGCAAAACGCGTTCACAGTACAGGGCCATTCGGGAGATTTCGCTGCGTCCAACCAAGTTTCATGTGCAGGAAAATGATATTCACAAAATTCTGTAAGTTTTGCATCCCACCTTTTGTATGGGCGTCCAAGTCTCCGCACAGGCCTTCGCATAAAATTGGAAATCCATTCGTCTTGCGGGTGCCAATTCAAAACATGTTGGGGCCATCCACTTTGATGTGCAATTCTGGTTGCAAAACGGTGTTGTTGCTTGGCCAACTGTTTTGTCCACGTATCGACATGATAAACTTGTAATGCAGCGTCAACTCTTCGCTTCATAAGGGACACCGTATCTTTCCAACATTCGTCATGCACGCGTGCCCATCCAGCAATGGACCTGAACATCTTGCATTGTACTGCATTCAATTTTGTCAAATCTGTTTCTGTCAATGGCATTGTCAATAGCCCAAACATGATGGTAAGGGTGACTACAGCATCGAAGAGCCGCAAACGGCGTAATTTGATGGAAACGTGTTTGTTGGTGAATACAGATCTGACATGATCAAATTTGGCCCATGCAAGCTGCACTCGATGTTGGAAGCCAACATGTCTTCGTTTTGCCAAATCCCGGGAAATTTCCTGCCCAAATACTTGCGAATGTCTTCTCCAGAAAGCACCGCCACATCTTCACCAGCAATCTTCACAGCCGCAGCCACATCAGCAATACATGTTGTGAATATTTTGCTCTTGGAAGCCTCGAGTTGCAGCCCTACCTTTTCCAATTCCTCGCACAGGGTTTCAACCAGGTAAATAAGTTCGGGCAAACTTTTGGCATATAACAGGATGTCATCCGCATATCGTGCATGTTAAGCGTTCCCTTACACCAGGTTCAACACCATGAGTTGTCAGGCTCGCTTTCCATGATGACATTGCAGTTTCCAAACCCGAATTAAAAGTGCAGGCCTAACCACATCACCTTGCCTACCTCCGCGTTGGATTGGAATTATTTAGCTAGAACCCATTGCGCCAGTCGGGTTATGGTGTAATGTTGACAACAAGCTGATGTATACATCAGGAACACCTTGTTAATGTAGGGTTTTGAACAAGGAATCACGCTCAATCTTGTCGACGTCGAACGCCTTGCATAAATCCAACCTAACCATCCATAAACCGAGGTCCCAGTCCAACGATTTCTCCGTCAATGCTTCAAAATAATCTACGAATCTACGCTTGTTCCACTGACAACGCACGCCGAAACCCAAATTGATCAAATCCTTGGCTGGTGTCCAGTATTTCGGCCAACCGACCGTGAATCAAAGTACCAAAAGTAAAAATTTTGCAGGTTATCCGGAGTGCAGCTACAAGCCTCCAGTTGGTGACGTTTGCCCTGTTCCCGCTCTTGGGCGGCATTCTGAAAACTAATCCCCTTGATTGAAGGGTAGGGATCTTTTCACCACCATTCCATAAATACTAGACAATAGTGTGGCCCGTAAGGAAAGCAGGAGGGGGTAGACGAAAAGAGTTGGGAAGGAGAAGATAGCAAGAAAGCGTAGGATGATTGATGTTGATGAATGACGATGAATGATGATGAATGAATGACGATGACTGATATAATAATTGATGTTGGTGAATGACGATGATGCATGACAACTCCTGCGTAACAACTCCTGCATAACAACTCCTCTGTGATTCCTATGAGATGTATCTACTTTGTGGATGAATTGTATGAGATGTATTTGATATAGATGAATTTGGTAACTATTCTTTGAAATCAAAACCTTGGCAGTAGGTTTCGGGAATGAAAACCTTTGCAGTTCCACAGCGTAGCGTCAACGCGTGGTATTTTTTCAACGCATACAACAAAAGCTGCAATCTGCGCCGCATCCAGAGCCGATGTGCCTGGCAGATGAATCAAATAGTGACGCAACGAGTGGCAACAGTCAATATGTGACCAGGTGATGAAGCAAAGTCAAAACACACGAGAAATCGCACTGCGAATTCACGCACCAGCGCGTCAGTTTCTTTGTCACTGCAGATCAAAGTGTGAGAGGCGATGGTGCTTCGAACAACTTTCGGTCGGCCAATTGCCAGATTATTTTTTGCACGCAGAAACACTCACACACAAAAGCTTTCACACAGAAATATTTCAAACAATGTCATCACAAGGTGAAAACAATTCGGTTACACAACGTAGTGTCAACGCGTACTTCTTCTGCTGCAACGCACACAACGCAGGCTGCAATCTCCGCCACGTCCAATGCTGATGTACCTGGCAGAAGAATCACAGAGTGACGCAGCGAGTTGCAACGGGAAATATGTGACCGCGTGGTGAAGCAAGGTAAACACCCGAAAAATTGCAGCTGCGGAAATACACATCATGCATCAGTTTCTTTCTCGATACGCACGCCGAAGTGTGAGAGGCGATGGTGCTTCCAACAACTTGCGGTCCCCCAATCAACATCGTTCCCAAACGACGAGAACACATTTGCGCACAGGAACTTTTACACAGAAGGGCGTTCACACACATCCACGTTTACACATACAACTCCTATACGCGCAGAAACTTTTACACAGAAGAACTTTTATACACAGACGCGTTTACACACAGGAACCTTTACGCAAAAGAGCGTTTACACACACGAGCTTTACACAGGGAAGCATTTCCACACGGAAGCTTTTACACACAGAAGGGAAATTTTTACACAGAAGGCCGTTTACACAGACAGGTTTAGACAAAGAAATCTTTACACACAGGAGCTTTGACACACATTGCGAAAGAATTCCACGCGACAATTTGAAACTTTGAAATCATCATTTTACCTCGGTTTTTTGCACATCGAACCTCATTTCATGCGAAAGGGTTGCCGGGACCAACCAAGCCGCGACAAGCCAAAAATCGAAATTTTATTTCAATTTTTGCACATCCAACCTCATTTCGTGCGAAAGGGTCGCACTTCGCACAAAATCGCATTTTTACCCCAAGTTTTTGCACATCGACCCGCATTTCGTGCGAAACGGTTGCTTCCGACAACTGCAAATCGCAATTCTACCTCCGTTTTGGCACATCGAACCTTATTTCGTGCGAAACGGTTGCCGGGACCAAGCCGCGACAAGCCAAAAATCGCCATTTAACTTCCGTTTTTGCACATCGAACCTCATTTCGTGCGAAACGGATGCAAATGACACTTTCAAATCGCAATTCTAGTTCAGTTTTGGCACGTCGAACCTCATTTCGTGTGAAAAGGTTGGGTGTCGCAAACACGCATTTGGCTGCCCTGCTGCCTAAAGCGAAGATTTACAAGAAATTGAAAAAGATAAGCTTTTGTTGGAAATTTTTGCTCCTGAGTATTAACTCCTGAATAATTACTCAGGACTATCAACTCCTGAGTCGATGATGTAAAGGTTGATGATGTAGATGATGAAAATACGATTTGTATGAGATGTACGTGATGATGTAGGTAGGAGATGTTGTGCGATGTAGATGTAGGTGTCAATGATGTAGATGATGTGGATGATGTAGATGATGTAGATGATGTAGATGATGTAGATAATGTAGATGATGTAGATGATGTAGGTGATGTAGATGATGTAGGTGATGTAGATGCAGATCCTGTAGATCATGTAGATGATGTATATGATTTGTATGAAATGTTTGTGATGATGTGCATGGTGTATACGACTTGTATGAGATGTCTTTGATGATGATGCAAGTAGGAGATGTTGTGTAGATGATTTTGGTAGCTGTTCTTAGGGAAAAACCCTTCGCAGGAGCTTCGGGACTCTGGTTAATGAAATTGTTGGGGCAGGGTAGACTTTTATAGAATGGGACTATTTTTTGTGGTTGTTTATCATGGAAGTGCACCATTGTACTAAATACCAAGACGGATATGCAAAAAAAAACTTGCCCACTTTGTTATGGAAAGCGCATAAAAAGAAGAGGTTGAAACACCTCAAATGTGGTTTATATACACCATGGATGGGACGGCATTGTGGTTTTTTAAATAGGTTTTGATATTTTAAGACTACATTACTACTTCTGTTGAGACATGTTCTCACACTTGAACCCTCCATTTCGTGGTCTATAAAATGGAACCCTTATCACATGGGCTTATGCCAATTTCAAACACGTTCCATTTCACAAAGACCAGTTGCGGGCGGGCATTTGCATAGTGTTGAATTTAGGGGTTGGGTTAGCCTGTTTGTGTGTGAGGATATGGTGCTATTTATAACAATTCCTGGGGCTATTTATAAAATGCTTGCAGTGGGTTGAAGCTATTTATAANTTGGGTTAGCCTGTTTGTGTGTGAGGATATGGTGCTATTTATAACAATTCCTGGGGCTATTTATAAAATGCTTGCAGTGGGTTGAAGCTATTTATAAAATCACCTGGGGCTATTTATAAAATGNGGATATGGTGCTATTTATAACAATTCCTGGGGCTATTTATAAAATGCTTGCAGTGGGTTGAAGCTATTTATAAAATCACCTGGGGCTATTTATAAAATGCTTGTAGTGAGTTGAAGCTATTTATAAAAGCACCTGGGGCTATTTATAGAATTCCCTGGAAATATTGAGAAAAATGTGGTAGTTATTTAGGCTATTTAGAATATATTCAAAGCAATTCTGGAAGCCATTGATAAACTCCTTGGAGCTGTTTATGAATCTCAGACAAGTATGTATAGAAATATGTGGAAGTTAAGAGCAAGTTCCAAAACCTTTGTCAAACTTTCCATGAGGAAGGGACCCTGACAAGCACATATTCANGTCACATTACATACTGGTGGATTTGACAACTAAACAAACCAGAGAACAAACGTAAATACAATGTACATTTTCTAAGTATAACAGTATTGCAGTTTAGCAGCAGTATAGTTATAACTTATTTATTTTCTTAAAACTTTTTAACTTATAACTTAAATCTTTGAACTTAAAACTATGGCTAAAACTCAAATAATTTTCCCTTATCAGAAAACAAACCGTGAATTTATAATCAAGATGTTATGAACTGATATGTTCCCTTACTGTTCTTGCGTCTAAAGTCTAAACTTGATAATTTGTTTTGTTTTAAACTATTCTTACATTGCTACCATGTTATGCGATGCCTTGTTATGCTATGTTAATTTTGTGTTTTGTTATTCTGTTATGTTGTTACTTGTTATGTAAAAAGTANTTGCTACCATGTTATGCGATGCCTTGTTATGCTATGTTAATTTTGTGTTTTGTTATTCTGTTATGTTGTTACTTGTTATGTAAAAAGTACAAGATGTTAAAATAAAAATAATAATATATGGGAAATGTGCGACAGCTCTAAGCGGCTCCGAGCGGTTCAGAGCTATTCCAAAAACACTGTGTGATGATAGATCTGAGCGGTTCAGAGCGGT
>BGPT01000108.1:144126-159597 GCA_003297045.1 Symbiodinium sp. clade C Y103
TCTTCCCTGCCAGATAAGTTTGTCAGAAAGAATGTCAAAACATGTATCACACTATATGCCAAATAAAGTGGTATGGTGGGGATCACTCGAAGCAAAGTAACTTTTTTCAGTTGGATCGAATGATATCGAATGCCCATGCACCTTGACGTATGATTATTCCGGGAAGAGCCACAGCTGAACTGTCCAGACCTGACATCAGGATCAGAGGATGAAGACCTTGGTCCATCTGGTCCATCTTCCAGGCCAGCAACCTGGGAAGTTTCTGGGTTTGAGGCCTTGGCCTTGGCCAGATGTGGAGAAGAAAGTAACTGAATATAGTGAACAGATGCTTTTACTGTACCCTTTTTTTCCCCTTTACTTTCGTATTTTATATGTAGTTTGGGAATGTTTGGGATATGGTGGGAACGGGGCGCGGCAACCAATTCCGGTCGACCTATGGCTTGAACGCCCAAACCAAGGTGAGATCTCAATGATTCGATCAAAACAAATGATTATTATAGATACCCTATGGATCCCTATGGTTATTTAACATAGCCATGGTATAGATGGCCCACTTGTAGATGATAAAGATAGTGATTTACCTGTTAAAAATGGTGGTTTTCCATGGCTATGTTAGTCATAACCAGAGGGTAATGATAGATTATGTTCCAAGAACACAACTCCATTTTATTGGGGATGTTCCTGGCCTCCTCATGTGATTGCCAGAGGGTAATGATTGATCATTGCAATGCCATTAAAATAGATGATATCAAAAATTCATATGTCCAATGATGTAAATGATTTTGATGCTGATGATGAAGATTATGATGATTATTATGATGAAGATGAAGATGAAGATGAAGATGATGATGATGATGATGATGATGATGATGATGATGATGATGATGAAGATGATGATGATGATGATGATGATGATGACAATGATGATGAAGACGAAACCGTCGAACTCTTCCAGGCGCGGGGCAAATGGTGGGAGTTGATCGCAATGATACAATACTACTATGTATATATATATATATATGGCATCCCAGTTCCTGACTGCATCCCAGTTCCTGACTGCATCCCAGTTCCTGACGGTCACTGATGGCGTAGCCACTTGACCAGAAGCCATCTCGAGGATACTGGCTTAACAAGTTTCCCTACTCTATAAGCGATTGCAACCCAGGTAAACTGCTCATATTTGGTCCCAAAATACCCAACTGATGGAAATCCACGGTTTTACTTAAGTAGAATCATTTAATTTTTCATTGAAGTCTGGTTTTTGCGTCAACCATTAGCGGGTTCCATTCCCGCTCAGGCGGAGTAGCACGGCAAGCGCCAAGGCCTGGAGGAGTTGTTCTATCGTGGAGATTCATATTATGGTGCTATCCGTATAGATAAGATATAAAGGAACATCCTACCAAAGAGAAATAATTTCAAAAAAAAAATGTTTTAATTCGTAGTCGATTCCATATAGACTTTAATGTGTCCATATGTTTCCAAATATCCCTACTAATATTGATATTGTAGTGCAATAGATTGACGCGTGGCGAGGCACCGGCACCTCGACGTGCCAGCGTCGCGAGCGTTGCGCTGAAAGCACCTGCAATGCCGGCGGGACGCCAAGACGGGGGAAAAGCGGAGGGAGATTTGGAGGCTCTGTTTCTACAATTATCCTCTGGTTATTTAACATAGCCCTGGAAAATGGTTAATTTTTGGATGATTTTCCAAGCTAGAAACCTCCATTGATAGGGGATTTTCTATGGCTATGTTAAATAACCACTGGGATCCACTGGGTATATCATATCGTAATATATCTTAGATGTTAAACATGTGTATTGTACAATATATGTATATATTTGCAAAATAAATGTATGTACTGTATGTAAATATATATATATATACATGGATAGTAGATATTTAGACAGAATCTACATACACAATATATATATATATACACATAGTATGTGTATATATATATATATATATGTATACTATGTGTATATATATATATATATACATACTATATGTATACATGTATATATAATAGTAAATATAATGTTCTTTTAACCTCTGCATGACCATGATCATTCTGGGCAAAGTATGTTGAAACCATACTCAGCGACCTCACTGTAAATCGCACTTAGAACTAGCGGAATCATCTTAAAATATTTTTGTTTTTGGATTGTGAATGACAGTATTTCTCTCCGGAGAATAGAGGTTCCAAAACTCCAAGAAACCGTCGGGATTTTGCTCTGGGATAATGTCTAGACTTGTTTCCAGTATCCGTCAAGGGTTTCGGCATCTATATAAGTTTATTGCAAGGTGATCCAGAGCGCAATTTGAATCCAAGTGGGCATCATGATCCTTGGGTTCCAGAAATACAGTGGAAGTAAACACAAAAAATAATACAAAAACATATTGACAAAATGACCTTCGCTTCAACAGCTTGTTGATTGGCTGTTTCAGCCACTTGATTTTCCACCTTCTTGACTTGGGGGAGTAATCCCTTTCACTGAGATCTGTAGGGATTGGAATCACCAGTCTGGATCCCACACATCGACAACCAGCTTATCATCTCTGGTAATGTAGTTTAACAGTTTAATAGGGGGGACATCACAATTGTTAAAATGGATTCATCATCCGTAAAAACATTTTTTTGTTTTGCTTTGCTTAATTGCCAGAGGGTATAAACTCTAATCAATCCTAAATCAATCAGCTGCAAACAAAATACTGTACACTCACCACAGAAGTTGTTGATCAGTCAACACTGTTCTTTTCTGCTCTCCCCTCCGCTGGTGCATGGTGGGAGTAATGACGGATAGTATGAATATGTCATATATTTGTAACACAGCACTGTAGTTCAAACAATTTAACACAATAAGTTGGCAGATACTTGCCAAACTACAATGCAAGTAGTTGGATTAAGAACATCCTTCATCACATATTGGAGGACCAAAGCACATCAAAAGACCAACTTCAAAATGGGCTTGTCTGAGCATAGGGTACCCCCCCACCCCCACATTTGAGGTTTATGACTTCATTGACTTCATTGTCTCTCTTAAGACTGCAATAAGTGGGGCTTAAGACAACCCGAATGTCAGACACCCAAATCATAATGTTCATAATATCTTCCACTATATTCTGCTATATCCCCATAAGATGGTTGGTTTAGCCTCATCATGAAGAAAAAACAGATGTAAAATTCCATAATGCAGGAGGTTCCATTGGAATATGGCCAGGTCCGCTCAGGCTCTGCTGATGCTGCTTGGTAGACCGCACGGTGGCAGTTTCAATGGGGGAACCCCCTAAAAAACCTATGCTTCGAAGTCTGACGTTTCGAAAAATAGCATTGGATTTTTCTTGGTCCCCCATGTTGAGACAAAACCATCCCAAGCTGTTCTGATTCTGAATCATATGTATATATACATAGTATATTTATATAGTAATATATTGATATACATACATATATGTTGATATACAGTGTTGTGTGGGATTCTGTCCGCGAATTTGGTGAATTACAAGTTACTTGAAATAGAGCGAGCCTGAATCCGATCAAAAGCTATTTATGAACTTCAGGAATACAGGTGTTCTTTAGATCTTGTGATTTGACCTTGCATGCAAGTGATGGACATCCCTGTTGATCGATAATCATTCAAGATATCCGTCATAGTGCCGCATTGCAGGGCAGCACTACCAGACCACAACTCCCATGTGGAAATCGGCCCAACACTTTGGGATGTGGAAGTGTGGCTAGGAGTCATAGCATTTTTGCTGAAATGAAGATTTCATTGTATTTTTTCTTCTCAGAATTGCGCCATTGCCCAAAAATCAACATGAAATGAGAACCAACACCCATATTATGCTTTTGACCATTTCCTCAGATCTAGAACAATCGATGGATAATAACATCTCGAAGGATACTCACGATATCATAGGAAGAATACATATGCGGTCTGTCCTCCAATCAAAGTAGCTGGTTTTCATAGTCACTTTGCTTTGAAGCCTAATAATGGCATGATGATCCCTGCCTCATATTTTGGGAATGGTGAAGTTGTCGCTCAGTGCATTAATTTCTGAACTAAATGAGCAGTGTTCAAAACTTCTGTTGGTTGATGATTGTCAGGGCTAAAAAAACTCTCCAGTACATTGTCAGTACATGTCACCATCCGTATGGGAATCCCGGATTGAAACCCAACCATTTTTTCTCATGGAATGACATGGATGGATTTGTTCACTCCTCAACTGGATTCAACAGGATTCAACAATACCTGCATCCCAGTTTTAGCCTCCGGTCATGACTGGAACGCCTCCAAGAACTCGTGGCAAAAAGTAGGGGATGCAAATGTGTTGTTTTTTTTAATCACATATGACTGGAACCTTAGAATGGTGGTGTTTAATATGAAAGGAAATGGGATCAATGTGGTATGTCCAATGCCATTTTTACCATCCCAAGTACTCACCAGTTTGATGGTAACCATCCCTAGATGGAAATAGTGTTGGCTTTACTACAGCAATCACTGTTAATCATTCTTTAATCAGTATTAATCATTATTAACCACAAAAAATAGCAATCACTATTAGCAATCACGATGAGCAATCATTATTAATCAGTATTATTAATCACTATTGTTATTTACCATTCTCAATCACTATTAGCATGGGATAACCCAGTATGGGGTGGGAGTAGTCCTATTTGGTTGGTTGTTGCAGGGATCCCTGGCAAGACGATCCCCCCACTTGACGACGAGAGGAAGCAAATCGTTGTTTTTTGACCGGACCAAACCCTATTCTTAGGTGGAAACAACAAAAACATGTTTGAGATGATGCTAATTATATATAAATATACATACGTATAGAATGAGAATCATACAAACATATAATTTTGATTGATTATATAAATATATACCTTTGCTGTATAGAATCATAATACAACCAATCATAATACTTGGTTGATTTGTCTAATATCCATACACTATATTTATATAGTTGATTTATATATGACAAACAATGGTGGATCCCACATCTGGGGCTCCCAAGGATGGTCTCAGGGATTGGGTGGCCGAAGCCGTGAACGGCTTGAACCAAGCCCTGCAGGTTCGGGAGTGCTCAACCAGAAGGCTTATGTACACAGTTGTAATGGTTATGTTTTTTTGCTTACATATGTTTACTGGCTATTACATCGAATTTTCTGCAATTGTTCACATGTTATTGATAATATGTTTGCTTTTACTAATGATTTGTTTATGTTTTGCTGTTCTTATTTTTGCTGCAAAAAAGGACGATGATACTTCATGATAGTTCTGCAGATTCTTTGAATCAATTGGTTGTTAGTCTATGAATATACTGTAGATTGATCATTATTCGTAGCATTGTTGGTTAATATATTGTTACAATATTATAATTGTAATCAACAGCCATTGCATTGTTTGTCTTATAATATGTTTTTTATTGTTATACTTGATAACAATCAAGGATCACCATGGTTATCAATCACCAATTAGAACAATAATATTATCAATAGTAAGCACTGATAATAATGATGAATACCAAAAATATTAAATTGTTATAGACCACTATTTACCACCTGTGATTCTTGATTGACGATTCTCCTCTCGATTCTCAGGGGGAGCTGGCGAAGTTTCAAGAACGGATGGAGGACGGCGTCGGTGGGGAGATTCTCCAGGATTTTGCCATAAAGAACACATTGGTATTTAATGGGGATATGTTGGATACTAGTGGATTATGTACATTACCCTTTGGTAAACTAACAGTTTGCTATGGAAAATCACCACTATTAAGAGGTAATTCAACTATAAATGGACAATTTGATTTTCAATAGCTATGTTAGTTTACCAGAGGGTATATGTATATACAGGATAGTTTATAATTGTATGATCGACTTAGTGTGATTGCCAAACCTGATGGTGAAAAAAAATGCTTCAAAATGATGTGTGTGTACATATATTTACTTTCAATTCATTGGAATTTGAATGGGGAAAAATAAGGGTCGGTCTAGACTTATAAACTATCAAATTTGGCGTATCCTATTTTCAGACAGACACATGTTTTATTGCTGCAACAGATAAATCTCCAGGGATCGGAGAAATAATCCCACAGAAATGATATGATATGCCATGAGAAATACGTGTATGAATCGGATTTGATATACTATTTCCAGACATTAACCTTGAAACGTAAAACCTACATCCGACTGTAAAAAATGATTGTGGATGTAAAGCACCTTTCACCTTCCAATATATGGCCTCAAACTAGGTTTGTGATTTGTTGTACAATACATTACAATACACTGATTTTAGAAGCTCGGTTTGTCCGGGCATCTGGAAACAGAGCTTTTCAGAGACAAAGCCATGTGCCAGAAATGAGTTGTTGTTTCTGACCAGAAACCTCCATCGTTGGTGCAAAAAAGGAAAGACTAGGAAAGCCCTGCACCTACCGACGATTCGGATGGTTAGCGACCTGAAACCTAGGTGAAGCTTCAGTGATATGGGATCCACCCCAACCCACCAGCTGGGGGTCATAGTCCACATCCCAAATAGAGGTATGCCAATGATTTCTAGCTCCATTGGGTATGGTCTATTATGGCTATAAATGAAGACATTTGCTGGAACTGGCCAGCTCAGTGTATTCAAGATTGGCGGCCGAAATATATGTCACTAGTAAATGATGGTTGATATCTGGAAAACCATCGCTTAAATTGACGGTCTCCGGAGGAGTTGTATGCTCTATATTTAGGTTTCCCGAGGAATTGATCCATAAATAGTCAATTCTATTTCTATGTTAATCTGGAGGGTAACATCACCCTGAACCAGTTTAGTTGTTCATGATTTTTCATGAGCCCGCTATGAGGTACGCTGAGTGAATTTGCTTCAGGTTTATTGATGTTTCACAGATGATCTATAACTGGCAAGATGCTGCATGATCTATATTTATAAATATACGTATACACATACATTAGATACTGGACATATATGAATATGAATATATATATATATATACACATATTTACACAGGAAATCACTCATTGTTATTGTTATATATATATATATTCCATAAAGATGCATATGTCATTTCCATAAATCATGCAGATCCGTGCCATGTTTTTTTTTTGCCCAGAACCACGAAAAAAACACCCGCCGAACTTTAGTGGAGCCACTCGGCGATGGTGGGTTCTGTGGTTGGTGGTTTCAAACATACGAAGTTACCCTGGGAGTAACGTTTACGATGTGGAAATACCTATGGTTTCCCATTCGGAAAATCATCTACAAACGTTGCATTTTCTACATCAACGTTAGTTTGTTTCAGGGGAATCATTCAAAAATGGGCATACAATAAGTATATTATGGGTATGTCACCAATGATGATCAACGATGATCTGGTGGTTTCAAACATGTTGTATGTTCATGCCTTTGTTTGGATGATGAGCCCGTTTATTAACTATATTATTTGTTTTTTTTGATAGGTTGAAACCCCCATCCAGTTATATATGCGTATAATTATATACATACATATCTCTGGGCGTTAGATTGACACCAATTCTGATCGTTGTTATGCTAATATGTTCATTTTTTTGTCTATTATTTTCATGTTGATGAGTTATGTGGCTGATCCATCAATGTTCCATATTCAAAGGTGTGACCCATGTACAGATGCAATGCATGTTTACACGGATTTGGACATGTGTTTACATGTGTAGATGCATGTGCATATACACAGTGCATGTTTTTGAAGGTTCTTGTCTGCATCCTGGCATCCAATCGGTTGCTGGGCACCGTCACTTAGAATATTGCCCTGAATGGTTGAGTCATGTGTTTATTTTCTGAAATTCAGAGGGAAATGCGGGGATGGAACATCCCTCCTTCCATGAGTTTGTTGGCATTTTGACAAAATGAAGGTACCCGGGATACCTAAACTTCGCCATGGCTCTCAGTGGTGTTGAAGCGCCAACCTCAAATGGGGAGCTCATCCATAACTCGGTTCGCCTCGTCATTTCTGAGGGATGGGTCATGGGTAGCTGCATTTCGGTAAACCAGACTTAATGTATACAAATATCATCAGAGCCAAGGCCTCTCTTGGTTGTAATGTTAACACGATTCATCTTTGTGGTTGATGATTCTTCCAGCATTGATGCGTTGGTTTCTCCATGTTCCATTGGGAAAAAACGTTGGAAAATCACCGCCGAAATCGCCTGCACGAGGTTGGCCAGACGTTCGGAACAAAATACGTTGATGATTGAGAGGCTCGACCTGCTTGTGGGTATATACTGCGTATATTATATACATATGATTGGTGATGCGGCTAGCTTTGGCAATTATAAATGCTGTTCTGACCATCCCTTCATGACATTACAAAAGATATATCAGAATCATCCAGGAACTCCCAAGGATTGGGCAATGTAAGGATTCCAATATACTGTATTACTTCCCCAATACCTGCTAATTGTTACTACCCCCAACTAATGGTTCTGAACCATTCTGAACCTCTACTAATGATTGGTTAGGTATTTCAATTCAAACTATTCAAACATATAATATACATATATATATATACATAATTATCTCATTCCATCATAGATTCGTTTGAGATATATTTATATCAATATTTGTGTATATGTATACATGTATGTACATGTATGATTATATGTATACATACATGTTTATCCCGTTATACAGATTATACACATTGTAGAATTGAGCAGTGTCAAACACCCATTGTTTTTTTGATATTGATATTTTACGAACCAATTGAAAAGGGATCATTATATACTATCCACTGTTGAAATAACTACTTAGCCAGATACTACAATATACATGTTATCACCAATATTAAGACCAGACATATTGATACATATATATATATATACTGTGCAGATCTCAGATCCCATTCAATTCCATTAAATCCAATTATACCCCATTAAATCTGATTACACATATTATAGATATAGTTTTATAATGTTTTATAATGGTTTACATATATCCATGTTTGTATATATACTATATATATATATACATGTATAGGTCCGTATCCCATTAGATCTCATTTATCACCTGCATTTCCTTCTGCAGGGCCACCCGCGCTGCGGACCACGCCGCCCAGAAGGTCGAGCATGTGGAGGAGAAGGCGCAGGGCGGAAATCGGGCGCCGTGGATTTTCTACGCGGGAAGGGGCCAAAAATGGCCATGTGAAGCAGGAAAAACTTGAAAAAATTAGGGAAACAACATGAAAAAACATTGAAAAATTGTAGGAATTAACAGTTGAAGATTTTAGAGAACATGTTGATCCTTTTTTTTGTTACTCGCAATGATATTGGTTCGAAGTGGTTTTACGGGGTTTTGTGAGTGTTATTGTTATCCATTAAAACACCGTAGTTGGGCTATGTTCACGAGAACCCGGGTCCCAAGGCCAAGGGGTTGCTGGTGATCGAGCCGAAGTTTGCCACCTTCAGCAACGAAGCTGCAAGGTAACTTTGTGGCTGGAGGGGATCAATATATGGGCATCTTACCAGCTGAACGCATGGAAAATCGTTGGAAACATGGACATCTGACCAGGAAAATCAGGAAAAAGATCAACATCTCAACAACTACCGGGTGAAATGAGGATTTGACCTGCAAAATTATGATTTTGCCACAAGAAAACACATGGGATTTCATTTTGACAAAGTAAAGACTTGGTTCATGAAGTGCCCAAGGACAAGAAGTGCAAGAGGCGCTGCAGTATGTCGACGAGGTGATCGAAATGGTTCGAAAAGTCCCAAGAAAAATGGTGGAGTAGCAACATGTAGCAACTGTAGCAACTAATTGGGGATATGATTATGGCAGGTTTGATGGTAGGTGTTGTGATGCATATGATTAATTATGATTATATGTATAATGGGATTGATGAGCAGTTTAACGGTGATTTTATGGGAGTACGATGGATAGAATGCGAATATGTCATGGGAATATATATATATATATGTATACACGATATGATATGATGGGACACATCACCAAGAAACTTGGTTGATTGGTTATTGACTGTACATAACTGGACTCACCAAGTGGTGTTAGTCCAGTTTAATCATCAAAACTACGATTTTACATTGAACCTGCAATAGTTTTAGGGCTGTAATGATATTTTTAGGGCTATACATTGTTCTAGGTCTATTTCTTGAATATAGTTTATGGGATATGGATTCTTTGGTAGTCTAGGAGTAGCTGGTGATTGTAACTATTGAGGAGCCATACTCTGAATCCCAGCGGCAGCACCACCGAAGGTCATCCCGCGGATGAATTTGCACGTGTAACAGCAATGGACGATGTTTGAAACAGCCATTGAATGTTAGATGGACCATGTTCCAATGCAATCCACTATTTCTATGGCCATCTATAGATGGACCATGTTCAATAGCCATGTTAAATCACCAGAGGGTTAAGGGAAAACAATGGTTATACCCTCTGGTAAACCAACACAACTATTGAACATGGCCATAGGAATAGTGGATTTTGCCATTAAAAGTGGTGATTTCCCATAGTTATGTAAACGTTTACCAGAGGGTACTCATGAACTATGTGACTCACTGGGTCAATGAAGGAACATGCGAGGAAAAAGCCAGGTGTATCGTCCAAATATGGAGGTTTCCTAAAATAGGGGTACCCTCAAATCATCCATTTTAGATTGGGATTTTCCATTATAAAGTATCCATTTTTGGGTACCCCCATTTTAGGAAACCACCATATGCTTTTCCAAATTTTGTTCGCCTAAAACAAGTTCCGCGAGTGAACAGAATCGAGCGTCATGAATACACCCAGATCATGAGGTGATTCTTTGTCGCCGCAATCTTGGGTTTCTCCGAGCATTTTTCTGCCATCTTGACCTTCAGATTGTTCCCAGAATTGGGCAATCTGCACCGGTTGAGAGTTGATGATGCAATTTCCGGTAGACCAAATACATAATGAAGCCTACGGTTGAAAAAAAAAATACAAACATATAAATATGACTTAATCATACTTAATCACAGGAAATCCTGTAGCTGATGGTAAGACAACACACAAAAGATTGGCTTGGGTTTGTGCCAAAAAATAGGGTACCCTAAATCCACTGGTCAATCATCAATCATCCTCATGGGATTGGTTTAAGGGACAATTGAAACCGGAACTCCCTATATTTCATGGTAAAAACCATGGTTTCCGGTTAAGATGTTCCCGTAAACCAATCCAATGATATCCCATTCAACGGCCACAGGTGAGATTCACCAAACTGGCCAGCCAGTGCAATCGACTGGAACGAGCATCACGGCCACAACGCGGGGCACGCGCGTGCAACCCCACAAGGGGTATCCCATGGGATCAGGCCAGAATTCCGCAATGAAGTTGCTATTTTTTCTGTGGTATCTCGCAGGGACCATCCCATCACATGTATAAAAGTGTAATTACATATTATATAATCTTATATATATATTTGGAGTTCAACGAGCACTAATTGGTGGTTGTTTGGGGCTTTTCATAGCAAACGTTGACAAAGAGCAAAAACGGGTAAAACAAGCACATCTTGACTCATCATAGTTTGAAAGTGCCCGCTGATTTCCTCTAATCTGGGAAAAGGGCCCACAACATGAGCGAATTTGCGCAAACCAGCACACATTGAAAAGGTTGAAGTTTGGAACCCTGTGACTTGCGTAAATTGCCTCGAGCACAACTTACTGAAACGAGCAAAAAACACTATCTTGAGCAAAAATGTCCTCAGGCTGAAATTAGTGTAAATAATCATATATGTCTGTATCACCAAGACATTTGTTTGAAGGATTCCTGTTTCGAGCTAGAAGGTTTTGGCTTAGACATGAAGGGTAGGTATTGGATGGTATTGGAGTGTGGGTCATTTTGGATTGAAGACATAGACTCTGGGGAGCACAGGTGGACTGGTCGTTGTTTTCAGTGGATACTATGTCACACCTGCCTTTGTGAATGTGCATCTTTCATTGTAATTGTGCTGTATCTATGTGTATATATATATACATATATAATATATGTACGCAATTATACATTTGGTACCATATTTGATCCATACCCAATACCCAAAAGAAAGCAATCCTGTGAAGTTCCGAATTCTCGATAGTTTCAACACACACACACACAAATGAAACAGTACACATGCAGTTTCCTGAAAAGCGTTGCAAGGAAACCAAACAGTTTGCCATTTGTTCTGGTTTTGACCCTGAGGTCCTGTTCCCTAAAATAAAAAAAACAATACCCAAGATTGAAAGCATCGTCGTACCATGATTCCCATGTCATTTCGTGAGGGTACTACTTACTACTGGTACCAAAGATTTGTGGGTCCCAACCCCAAGTGATCTCAGTCGATCAGCCATATGCTGCCTGCAATTCGACATCCCCAATGACCAGCATATATGATTGTGGAGGTTGAACCACCAGCTAGAGTATATACCCTCTGGTAAACTAACAGTTTGCTATGGAAAATCACATGTTTTAATGGGAAAAAAACAACTATAAATCCTCATTTTCAATAGCTATGTTAGTTTGCCAGAGGGTATTTGATGCAACCAGTGTCACCAAAACCTCTCCTCCGGCAATCAAACGTGGCTGGAAAATCCACCATTTATATATAGATGATTTTCCCATGGTCGGACCTCCATTTGATATTCAATTGATAGGGGATTTTCCAGCCAGCCACGTTTGATTGCAAGAAACCCAGGTTTTGAAGAAGTCGGTGCACCGAATCTGCGAGGAACCAAGCTCCGGAGGGAGCTATTTGGGTCATTGGTGGCTACCCCAAATGGGTGTCTGAAAATGGGGTGTACCCCAAAAAAACTAATTCTTGATAGGGAAAATGATGATTCAGCAGTGAGATTGGGTGGTACACTATTTTCAGACAACCCCACATGGTGTGAAGCAGAAGGTAGCAGGGTTTCGAACTATGTTGTATGTAGGATACTTTCATTTTCTGCTGGTGATTTGTGAAACTGAGAATATTAGAATACATGGCTTGTGTAGTATTCTGTACAATATACAATTCTATACATATCTATACTATCTATCTATATATATATATATTTACTGTATATATATATATATACATATCATAAATTATAGATAGATAATGAGATATATATATATACAGTATATATATAGACTGTATATATATATATATACACAGTATATATATATATATATACTGTGTATATATATATATATACTGTATATATATATACTGTATATATATATACTGTATATATATATATACTGTATATATATATACTGTATATATATATACACTGTATATATATATACTGTATATATATATACTGTATATATATATAATTACATACCATGACTTGGACAATCCTTGACATCTCCTTCATCTCCACGGCCATGCGCCAGGACTACCGGGAGTTGGACAACCGCATGACCGTCCAAGCTCTGGCCGCCAGCACTTTCAGCCTCAAGGCCATTGCCATGTGCCTTCGGCTGCGGTCCGGTCCCAATTTCGGATGATTTACCAAGGCATTCACAAAGAGACAAAGTCTGGGCAGAAATCGCGAAGTTGGTGCAACTCCAATTTCACGATTGATGATACATATTGACTAAAAAGAGTGGGATTTCCAGGCTCATCGGGATTTCCGCCATTTATTAAACACCACCAACAAGGGGAATGTAGTCTGATATGATTGAACAAACATGCACCAGTGGACATTGGGGGCTTGTTGTTGGAAGTCGTTTTTTAGTTTTGGCAAAACTAGATTTAAGAATTTCTCACCCATGTTCCTGAATGTGTCCAATCAGTGATGTAAGCATATTCAAAGATATCTCCCATTGGTAAGTTGATCGGTACAGTAGTAGAGGTAGAGCAAGACATGGATATAGCAACAAGTTTGAATGTGGGAAAATCCGAGTTAAAATCGTGTTAAATTGCACATTTTCTATCTTTTTGGGGATTACTACATGCTTTTCTTATTGTGCGGCAGCCGGCAAGTGACAGCTGACGCCAATACTTCTCGCTTAAGTGAGTCCTTAACTCTCGGGGCCAATGAGTTGAGCTTGTTTTTGCAGTATCACCATGGGGATGAACCATGTGCAAGAAGGGTTGTTCTTTGGAAGCTTCCAGTGCAAACAAAGAAACTAAAGAATCCTCTGTCGCATGTTTTTCTGAAGCACCTGTCAAGTCTCTATTTGCCCAGTCTTGAGTTTTCGTCCACCCAAGCTTGATCCATACCTCCACCACAATCCACAACCATGTTCTCTACCACGGATGCCGAGGGACGCAGATGCGAGGACAAAGAGCCTCAAATTTCTGGCGGGCGAAGAATCCCGGGTCAAGGATGGGGCTGGTGAGGTGATGACTGGGACGATGCTACTGACTCAGTGGTTGCTATGTGGAAAATGCGCTACTTAAGGAAGTCCCGTTCCACTAAGTGGATATGTCACCATGCAGAGGTTATGTCCTATAGCTAAAAAAAAATGCGGGATATTACCATAGTTGCAATAAAGATCACCCCTGGCCTACGCCTCCCGAAATTCCTATAAGGCCTCAGGTGCTCGGATGCTGACCCCCCAAATGACCCCCCAAATCATACCCAAATCACTTTCTCAGAAGGTATCTATGGATCCTTAGGACTTCTGAAGTGCAGAATGTCAATGGATTGGTTAATGGGAAAATTTACAGGAAACCTCTATATTTCATAGCAAAATCATGGAAAATCCGGTAAATTTTCCCGAATGTCCACCACGAAGATCCTCCACCGACGGCACTGCCCTAGGAGCACTTGCAGAGCTCGCCGCGGAAGTCGCAGGCGGACCTCAGAGCTTCCGAGGAAGACATGTGGGCGGACCTCGAAGAGGACCCTGCGCACCCTGGCAATGGACGTGGCAGGAAAAAAAACATCTACCCTCTGGTAAACGTTTACATAACTATGGAAAATCACCATTTTTTAATGGGAAAATCCACTATAAACGGCCATTTTCAATAGGTAAAACAATAATAAACCGCCCATTTGGGAATGGTTTATACCACCCATTTATATCCCCGTTCCAATTTCCACTACAAAGAGGGTGATGCCGTGCTTGGTACAAACCTTGTTTTTTGTAAGATTTTGTATTGAGAGGGTGTTGTCGTGCTATGGAGTTTGTAGCAAAAACCTGTGCCACTACCTTGTAGCAAGAACCCGTGCTTCATTCAATGTCAGCACTTTTTAGTCAGGGTTGCACTTTTTAGTGATTGGTCTGCCCTCTATCTTGAAAACCCCAGAAGCACTTTGTAGTGAATGCGGGACAAGACCATTGCGCAGAAGGCAAAAAAAATTGTGATTTTAGTGGTGAAATCGTCCAGGTGATTTTAGTCTTGATTACCGGTGATTTTAGTGGTGAAATCCCCCAGGAATGGCCCTACTAAATGCTGACCTGCTACAAAATGCTACGCAAATCTTGAGGGAACAAATCTCTGGGATCCCCGGGGGATCCCCGGGAGATCCCCGGGGGA
>BGPT01000108.1:162807-218590 GCA_003297045.1 Symbiodinium sp. clade C Y103
TACCAAGAGTAGTAAGAGATTGATCAGTTTGAGAGACTTGCCTTTTTTGATGGTCAAACAGTCAAACATGTTTTCTTTCCGCGTTTTTTCCCGGTATTTCTTCATTTCGTGGACGCAGCTTGCCCAAATTTTAAACCACATGCCCTTTGAACCCAAATTCCTCCAATTCTTTGTGTCATTTCTGCCTTCTACGCCTGCCAACCTGCAAAATATGCCATGCAGGTCCATAGATCAACATCCAGCCAGCCACATGAAAATGACCTAGCTGAACCTAGCTGCAGTAAGCAGATTCATAGAATCTGCTTACTGGGGGTGCATGTCGCAATGTCATCATTCTAATGTTGGCACAGGCTAATCACCTCCACCCTTTTTTGGCGGGAGCAGCATTTGATCAGACTGTAGGAGGACACAAGGCGTGGGGGGAATCCTTTGTGACCTGCTGAAACCACGTTTTCCTTTACCAAGAGTAGTAAGAGATTGATCAGTTTGATGGACTTGCCTTTTTTGATGGTCAAACAGTCAAACATGTTTTCTTTCCGTGTTTCTTTGTCATTTCTGCCTGCTATGCTTGCCAACCTGCAAAATGTGCCATGTAGGTCAATAGCTCAACATCCAGCCAGCCACATGAAAATGACCTAGCTGGACCTAGCTGCAGTAAGCAGATTCATNTCATAGAATCTGCTTACTGGGGGTGCATGTCGCAATGTCATCATTCTAATGTTGGCACAGGGCTAATCACCTCCACACTTTTTTGGCGGGAGCAGTATTGGATCAGACTGTGGGAGGACACAAGGCGTGGGGGGAACCCTTTGTGACCTGCTGAAACCACGTTTTCTTTTACCAAGAGTAGTAAGAGATTGATCAGTTTGAGAGACTTGCCTTTTTTGATGGTCAAACAGTCAAACATGTTTTCTTTCCGCGTTTTTTCCCGGTATTTTTTTTCATACCCTTTGCACCTCAATTCCTCCACTTCTTTGTAATTTCTGCCTGCTATGCCTGCCAACCTGCAAAATATGTCGTGTGGATATGCTCTATGCACACAGGATCACACAGGTATGGATCCAGAATATCATTGTATTGCAGGAACCGAGGTTACCATATCCTTGGATTTGTACAATACTTGCGCCGGGAAGCTAGCATTTCGTGAAGAAGCGGGGGAACAAATCTCTCAGTGCTCTATCACCGCCAGGTCTGACCAGGAACCCCCCCCAGTAAGCAGATTTCCTCCTAGTCTGTTAAGGGGGGCAATAAGCAGAAATCCATTGAAAGGTCGGTTACTGTGAACCCCCAAAATTGAAATCTGCTTGCTGGATGCTGGGGAGGAAATCTGCTTACTGGCTGTCACTGACTATAAGAGCTGCTAAGACTTAAGAGTTGACATGGGATACATGGGCATTTTTTTACCAAAACAATGAAGTTCAATGCCTTTAAATGATGCTAATTGTGCTCGCACGTTGGATTTAAGATTAGTTCACCGGAAAGAATATACTAACGAACAAGAATGTGTTTTGGTTCACGTGTTTTATAGAACCAGCAAAAACATACATTATACATGTATATACATGTCATATCATTTCACCAGCAGTGGAGTTGTATGGATTGAGATTGAACCCCACTCGTCATCTGATGTCATCAGGCCCCTCAGGATTGCACCTAGCCTAAAATGGTGGTGGAAAAAAAACAACGGGATTGGACCCCGATCGGGAATATATCTCTATAATCCAAATTTAAATATATGTATACCAGTAGTACCGCACAAGGCGGTGGCGGAAGTTTCAGAATAGGAAACCTATAGGAGAGGTTCGTTGTTGTGAGTCATGGATGGCAGAGCAGCCTGACTAACTGACTGACTAACTGACTGACTGACTGACTAACAAACTAAATAACAAACTAACGAACTGACTGACTGACTAACTGACTAACTGACTAACTGACTAACCGATTAATTGAATAACCGATTAATTGACTAACCGATTAATTGACTAACCGATTAATTGACTAACCGATTGACTGACTGACTAACCGAGTAACTGACTAACTGACTAACTGATTAACTGTTAACTGACTAACTGACTAACTAACTAACGGACTAACTGACTGACCGACTAAGTGACTAACTAACTAACTGACTAACTGACTAACTGACTAACTGACTAACTGACTAACTGACTAGCTGACTAAGTAACTAACTAACTAACTAACGAACGAACGAACGAACGAACAAACGAACGAACGAACGAACTAACTAACTAGCTAACTAACTAACTAACTAACTAACTAGCTGACTAACAGACAAACTAACTGATTAACTGACTAACTGACTAAGTGACGAACTGACTGACTAACTGACTGACTCACTGACTAACTAACTGACAAACTAACTAACTAAGTTGTTAAGTTGTTAAGTNGACTAAGTGACGAACTGACTGACTAACTGACTGACTCACTGACTAACTAACTGACAAACTAACTAACTAAGTTGTTAAGTTGTTAAGTTGTTAAGTTGTGAAGTTGTTCAATTGTTAAGTGGTTAAGTTGTTAAGTTGTTAGTTCAGTTGGTTAACTGACATCTCAAAATATGCTTAAAACCATCAGTTTTTGACACTTTTGACTTCCAAATGTGCTTGGCGCCACAACGGGGTGCACTTTTTCGACATCGAAGCATCATCGAATCGTCAAAAAGTGCTCCGNTGGCGCCACAACGGGGTGCACTTTTTCGACATCGAAGCATCATCGAATCGTCAAAAAGTGCTCCGAACCCCTCACGTTTTTACGATTTTCACTTCCAAAGGTGCTTCGCGCCACAGCGCCGTGCACTTTTTCGACATCTCATGTTCCAAAAGTGGTCCGAGCATGTGGTGTTTTTAACATTTTCACTTCCAAATGTGCTNCTCATCTCTGATCTTCTCACTTCTGACTTTTCTCACCTCTGCTTTTCAACTGTCCATATTGTCGGAAGTTTCACTTCTAAACTTCCTTCGATAATTGTAGAATATTGTATAATTTATTTGCATTATATACAATATATTATAATATATATATATATATATATCTATCTATATATAATCATATACATATAATGGACATGTGTATCATGTGTAAACTATATCACAATCCACTATATCCCCATGAAAATCCCATTGAATGCAGATTCATTCTTATCGTGGAGCCCTTCAGTCGACCTGCAACCTGCAGGTCTTCTGCATCAAAGCCATGTCCTTCAACGATGCTGAGAAAATCATAGGGGTTTTGGGGGGAGATGGCCGCAGAAACATGGTGATTTAAACAAGGAAAAAAGTGTGGTTTAATGTTTAATAATGGGATTTAATGGAACTGAATTGAGATATGAATCGGGACAATGGGAGATATGTGCACAATGACATGCCGTTGATGGTTTACCACATGATGTTTCTGATTTCTTTGAGCAGATGCCCCGGCTATCTTAAGAGTTTGTTACAAACGCCCACGTGTTTGTGCATGTCTTAACTTACTTGGGCTTCCAGACTCAGGGGTGGATGAAACCACGGCAGTACCGGGGCGCAAGGGATTTTGAATTGGCCATAATACCATGGAATATCTTTGTAGAATTTTATAGATACCCTCTGGTAATCAAACATGGCAATGGAAAATCCACTATTTATAGATGATTTTCCCATTTAAACCTCCATTTATAGGGGATTTCCAATTGCCACGTTTGATTATCGGAGGGTATATTTTGGATCATAGACTCCAGGCATGGTAGACGATGGAAAATCACACGGCAATCACCCTGGAAGCCGAAGTGGTTCAATGGCTGATATGTATAACCCATGCGTGCCAGCGAGTGACAGTATATCAACATCTATCAACATATAAGGTATGCATCGGACACCGGGGACCGCCGTTCCATACAATGCCTATGATCCAGCCGTTCCGGAGCGAGCAAGCTGTCCACAATCCACACCAGATTTTTCCCTCACACCCTCATACATCTGGAGATATTCAACAAATGCAATTATGCGTACGTTTTTTCATATTTTTTATTTTCCTGTTGTTGCTAATCGCATCGCACTAGTATTAGATACCCCTCATAAACTTTAAGTTGAGTATAGTGAATCTATTCATTCATTGGGGGAGTCATTCGAGGAGAATGAACGGCAGAACTGTGCGGCCGCCCTGAAACGGTGTCTGGACGAAGGGCCCCTCGGGGAGTTGTTGGGGCTCATGTCAAAGTTTCCCCGCAAAAGAACAAACATGTTGGTAATGTTAGGGGGATTCATCTACCATGTGCTTGTTCAACCTGGGGGATTCAACCTTTGTTATGGCCTGAACAGGGCACATTAAATTATTCAGTGAATTTGGAGTTCTGGTTTCGGATAGACCCATTTGGGTCCTAAGGATTCTTTTTTTCAAACATTGAGGATGAATCATTCAGAACCATACCCACTTGTTATGTCCTGATGGTGGATGTTGCTCCTTCCGATCCCAGTGCAACTGCCATTGTCATCTTTACGACGTTGTTCTCGCGATAGACATTTACATTATATTTTGTTGATGATATTGGCTATGTGTCCATTACACGCTCTCAATTTTGCTATCTATATTTCCTTTTTATTTCTTACATCCCCATAGTTTTTGACTTCATGCCATATTCTAAGTTGGAGGCTCAATGAGTGACAACCCAAGTCACTCAGGGAGTGGTTAGGACGATAGTCAGCAAGTGAGACCGAAGGATAAGCATTCGGTTGGTGGACTCTTATTTTGTAATGGTGAACTGTATTTTGCATAAATTATGATCCCCAACCCCCCCAACAACGATTGAAACTAACAATCAGACACAGCCTTACAACAAGTTCAGTACCTCAAATCGTATGCCAATGTATTCCACCAGAATATGTCCCTGTTCACCGGTTCATTTCCCAGTCTGTCATAGTCGGTGGTTTCAGTCCTGTGTTCATTATCCTGAAGGTATATTAGCCTTTCTTCAGATGGCATGATGATGATGATCATGACGATGATGCTGATGATGATGATGATAATGAAAATTGAGTTTCATGATTTCGGGTTCAATCACCAAGCAGATAATCATCCCAGGACTCGTAGTAGCTGCTTGAAGATGGTCCCTCCCCCCGTTCATATTTTCTACTCAAGGAATCATGGTAGGGGATGAAACTATGGAGGTTTCCTAAAATGGTGGTATCCCCAGTTCTCATCCATTTGAATAGGATGTTTCCCTGATAAACCATCCAGCTATTGGGGATCCCGAAATCATGGAAACCGCCGACATTTTGGGACACCGAGGCAAAACCACAAAACCAGGGAACCCACAAATAGACACAATGAGATACATGGATTTCGTACCAGTTTTGTCCTGATGTTATGGATGTTTTCTCTACTTCAATCCATTTTTTTTGGGTGAAACCAAGATAGTTGAGTCCTGGAACCAGTTTAAGAACATTCAGTACCCTCTGGCAATCAAACATGGCAATGGAAAATTGACCATTGATATTTTGAAGATAGATGAATTTCCCACTAAATCCTCCATTTCTATAGGGGATTGTCAATTGCCACATTTGATTGCCAGAGGGTAACCAAGTCTTGCTATTTTCTGTTTTTTCATCTTCCAAGTTATGATTGCCCCAAAGAACTGAATCGAGGCATATGTTGCAGCTGCAAAGTTCTGGTGCCAGCAAGGAGATTTTGGAGGTCTCATGGGTCGACAGATTCCCAGGATTTTCCGGGTACCCTACAAGCAAATTATGCCCAGGCACCAAGAACAGGAAAGAATGAAACGAAAACCCTGAAATTTGTTCCATTTGTTTTTTCGACATTTGGTCTATGAGAGTAGAACTGGTACAGCCATTTGTATTTGCAGTTTTTTCAATTTACAGAGGAAAATCCAGCATCGTACACATTATGGCCAGGGCCAAGTTGGATATGGCGCCGCGTCCCTGATCTGTTTGTTTACTTTCCATCTCCATTTGGATGCACGATCTAACAAGGAGGTATTGTTTATGTCTGTACGTATACAATTGTTTATATACCCATTTGTTATTGCTGAACTTTATTGAAAATCTCCATCATATTCATATGAAGTCTCTTGTATAACCCCGCTATACAAGGGTTTACCCATGAGAAAGTTGCACAAATTGTGGGTGGTTCCACCACCAGTCAGGGCATTCATGCCGAAGCGATGCATGCCGCGGAGACTGGAGAAACTTGGCTCAAAGCTGCAGTGAAGATGATGACTGGCATTACAAGCCGTGGTGCCCACCTAGTTAGCTTTGTTGGAAGTATCCCAACATATACATGTCTATATATGTTTCTCTCTATATTTATATATAATTACATAATATTGCATATGTATGTATATATATAATTATATATACATATGTATATATATATATTATGGAGGTTACCATGGAGGAACCCCCAGTTCTCATCCATTTAAATCAGATTTTCCACATCCGTGTACCTCATGAAATATCCACCATCCCCCAACAGCTCGACCCTGAGACGATGTGTTCTCTTGGGAATGGTATGCATACAATATCTATATGATGTTATCATATACTACATCATATATGTATATTATTGATTGTTATTACTAGTATCTAAGAATTTATATGATTCATATATAATCATATATATATATATATACATGATATATTGTAATAATTATATTGTAATAAATATACATGCGGACATCCACCATTAACCAACAGTCAACCTATACTTATAAACTAAGTGCACCAGCCACATGAGTTAGTCAGTCCAAAATTGACGGATTCAAGGCATTCTGAATGAGGAGATTTAGACAACTGCAATGGACATGGTGGGATATAACCAACAATATGAATGTTTTTCTTAAACAAACAGGGGAATACCGCCGCGAGATGGCAGTGGTTAATGGGTAAATTTATGATACACCGGGGTTTTTGGTGGTACCAATTAACTGGGCATTCTTTCTTGACCCATGCCGATTAGATAGCTACAGCATATGGTGAGACCCTGGAATGGACACATTTCCAGCAGGAAACCGACTTCGACGGGGTCAGAAAACACGGTTTCCTGTAGATGTTCCCTTCAAGCAACCCATTGAAACTATTGGAATCTTTGTAAACTCTTGGTGTTTATGTGTTTGGAATCTGCAACTCTACCTGCTTCACTCAAGTGGCCTGTGGCCAATTGGGCAATCAACAAGAGATGTCCCTGAATGCAGTAAACCCGGTTGTAAACCATCCCATTCTTACCAGTAGTGGGTGGTATAGACCATCCAAAATTGATCAAAATTGAAGGTTTGTGGCGGCTGACCACATTGCATTTATCATACATCATGATGAAACATCAACTAATGTGTCAAGACATACATCCATTAATGAACAAAACTTGATGAGAAGGCACTTTACGCTCAAAAATCATACCCTAATATCCCCTAATACTTCCCAAGAAGGTACGGCAGGATCCACAGGGATAGATATATGTCTGGGCACCAGGCCAAATCAGGGCCTTTTTTTCTCTCAGAGTCTCTGAAGAATCCAATGAAACGACATATACAGCATCCCAAAAAAGGAGATGAAAAGGCAACTCCTAGCTAAAATAGTGGAGTCAGCTCTCTCCTGTTTGGAATCCCATACTGAAAACCAGCATTTTTGATGATAAGGACCAAGGTTTCGCCCCCAACACCGTCCCGTCTGCAGGAAGACGTCCATGTGACATTATGACAACAGGTGCACTGCTCCGCTGGGTCACTTGGGTGTGATTTTTTTTCTGACTCGTCAGCCATGGAGGAGCTTAGTAACAGCTATGAAGGCTATAACCATTACCCTCTGGTAATCAAAGATGACTTGCTGGAAAACACCCCCATGCAATTAAATGTTTCTCCCATCTAATTTGACATGTCCGTTTTTGGGGAAGGTTTTCCAGTGCTACGTTTGAAGACATTGGAGGGTATACAGTCCTCTTTTTTGCAGGGCATCAAAGTCCATGTGGATTTTGGCTCCCAATAATAGTTTCACATCCCCAGTTTTCCAATTGGACCAACTCGTTGCCCAAAAGTTTCGGTATTTTTTGAGCGATTAACACGGCAGATTAAGGCAGTCTATGTTCTTCCAAATAACGCTGGAATTGATGCATGCAGGTCAAAACGACATTCCAAGAGTTTGTTCGAGGAAAGTGCTACACGGAAAACACAGTGATTTCTTGGTGCTTCTTAGGAGCATTTCCCTCAAATCAATCCACTTCAAGTCACCTTTCAGACCTGTTCAATCCGCATTTCTGGGGAAGGGTCATTCCATGAAATTCATAATAATTCCTGTGCGTGCTAGTTGGACCTGTACGTTTGCCACACCCACCAAGCCAAGATATTTCGCGCACTTCGTGCAGGATGAGCCGTCAGTTTCACCACAGCTGCGGCAGCTTTGAGCCGGACATTTGAGGCACCTGTTTGGTATCATGTATGCTCCCATAAATGTACCACCATTATGATATGTGCATGCACATGCATGCACATGCATGCACATGTATTCCCATGTATATAGTTTATGGCATATAATCGTGATGTGTGGGATGATCATAACTAACTCTGTAGGTATACCATGTTATACCTAAACAAAAAGAAATGGGATATTCTGGGGATGTGGGAGTCAGCCAACCCAGCCGCAGGTTCGTGCCTCGCCCCAAGAATGTTTGGGTGTATCAAGGGTTTATCAACCATCATCAACAAGGGTGACTCGTGACCAATATTCGGAGGGTTGCCTTTTGGGAGGGTTCGGCTGAATACCTTTTTTCTATGCACCACTGAAATTAGCAGTGTTGAAAGCCCAAGCATGCCTAAACGATGGTTCTATAAACTTCAAAAATCAGGAGCAGACAAGTTTGCATCGTTCCTCTGGCCAATGGCAACCAGATCCAGAAACTCCAGCTCTTTCCAGTGATTTTTCGCCATGGCTACCTTGCCATGTCGCATAGCTATCTATCATCGTATCTCTGCTTGGAGATGATCGAAAAAAGATGCGACATGTTGGTCCTCTCGGTGTCACGGAGAGTTACACATCCCCTATATGTAAAGGTTAGAAAACGGTTGTGTGTGATATTTTCCTATTGCAAAAAAACATGTTGAATGATTGGGGTGTTGATTGTTTATGATTGTTTTGAATAAGCAATATAGATGTCGGCTCAACCAGACAGGCATGATTTGGCAGCCGCTTCTTTGAGTAAAGGTGGCTAACCAGCGCTTGCTTGAGATCCTTTTTTTGGTTTCCTTGCAAATTTTGCTATTGTTTTTCCGATTTGGTACTTCCAGACGTGATTGATTTTCAACTACTATACGCATCTACAAGTAAAATGACCTGGTCATTTTGTGGCGAATTTGCCAATAGCCACTATGTCGATTGTCCAGGCTCCGAGCGGCATCGATCATCTCTGGTCTTTGCTTGAAGCAAAGTTCGAAAAAAAAAACAAAAGTGATCGCTCGCGATGCAACATTGTTGCGCCAATGTTGCGCAGCAGTTGCGTCCACGGCTTGCAGGGGGTTGTCTAAAGGTGTAGGTACTCAGTAAGTTACAGCAATTTAGGAGAATTTAAGGGTCTACAACCAGTAGAAGCCATTGGCTTTTCAAGATACACCTCCGGTAGCACTTAGGTGGCTGGGCAATGACATTTAGCTAACCCCATGGCCCGTTTCAGCAGAGAGCATCGTCGAAAATGGCTGAAGGGATCTGAACGGTGTGAAGTAGCCGTGTGATAGGTCCTTTGCCCCGCGAATGGACAAGAGTTGGGCACCACTCAAAATTGGAAGGGCTATGTGCTGTGAACATAAAATATCTAATGATCAGAACGTGATCAAGTTGATCAGACGTGATGAAGTTCAACATGAGACAAATTTTGATTTGGTCCCAGAGGCCTGAAACATACCGCAATGGTCAAAAGTGGAGATTGGGTCTATCCCACTTTTTGGAAAAAGGGTGAGATGGAAGTCTGATGGATGATCATTTGCTCAAGGACTCAAGGGCTGCATCGGCTTGGGCAATTCCTATAGCCGGATTGCTGGGGACCAACCTCTCTAAGAATGGTAAGTGGTTTGAACATGTTTGAAACCACACAACTGCTTGGATATCTTGACCATGATGTTCCCGTAGTTGGTCCAAGATGGTCCGAGTGTGTACTCTTCCATTCCAGGATGGGTCAAGTTCGAGTTTTGCTAGCTAGCTGCCTGCTTTTTGTTGGTTAAACTCTTTTTTGTTGTTGTTTATATTCCATTTCTTGTTGGTAAAACTCCTAATCTTGTTGGTTCAACATCCGGTTTTGTTGAAACTCTCTACATCTCACCACCTTTTTGTGTGGAGCGTCAAGGTCACGGGGTTGGCGACGAATCTGGCCTACGAAGTCCTGGTTGAGGAGGCAGACATGTGGGGTTGGAAAATTGTATCACTGGCTGGTATATGTATATATAATATGTATATATTATTATACAATATAGCCGCATAGTGTTGCACATATATAGGATACGCAGATAGATAGATTAGATTAGATTAAATTAGATTAGATTAGAGTAGAGTAGATTAGATTAGATGAGATAGATAGATAGACATATAGATATAGCTAGATTGATAGATAAATGATTGACTGATTGAATTAGATTAGATTAGATGAGATGAAACGCGATGAGATGAGATGAGATAGAGAGACAGCTGGATGGATGGATGGATGGATGGATGGATGGATGGATGGATGGATGGATGGATGGATGGATGCATGGATGGATGGATGGATAGTTAGTTAGTTAGATAGATAGATAGATAGATAGATATATAGATAGATAGATAGATATAGATACATACATAATACATACATATTAGATAGATACATATTAGATAGATACTTAGACTCATATTTGATAGATACATATTTGATATATAGATACATATTAGATAGATACATATGGGGTAGATATGGGATACACATACTATCACAATTTACTTATTATTGCTTGCCTATATATGTATATTATATGCACCAAAGTGATCACATTAACTGTTTCTTGTTATTATGTATATTATTTGTTGTTAATATGTGTGCATTTATAGCGAATATACATATTGTGGAGTTTTCTCTCTCTAACATATATATATATAATATACATATAATATATGTGGCTATATGTGACTATATAATACTATATATAGATACAGTGATATACAATTTCATTGGGCAACTAGGGTTCCTAACCATGTTCCATTCAAATGGTTCTTTTATGGATATCCTCTGTTTTGGAGACACAACCAAGAGTCGAAAGAGCATTGCAGACTAGCATACGACGGCATGCTGCATATGTGTGTGGCTTGAAAAGCTGCAAGTTGGCTCCTTTTCCCTTACACGATTTCGTTCAGTGCGTGGTGGCAAAAGCCACAGCAAATACCCTCTGGTAAACTAACATAGCTTTTGAACATGGCCCGTTTATAGTTGATTTACCTATGAAAAAATGTGTTTTTCCATAGCAAACTGTTAGTTTACCAGAGGGTATCGATTCTTTCCCCCATCAAATATGTGGGGGATGTTGATTTTCGCTTCAGCCAGTGGAAAATCATCCCACTTGGGAAATCCACTGGTGACTGGGCAGGAAACACGTTGGGACCCAGCTGAATAAATGATAGGGACCTATTTAGCCGACTTGAAAGTGAATCATGGTCAGAATTCTGGAAGTCATTTGAAGAATTGAGAGCTTCTTTGGCTGGTTAACTTTTGGACAACGTCCAGTATAGATGTATTTTCTGCAGGTCAAGAAAAAGGAGTACCAAACCATGCGCAAAACTGGGCTGGTCATTCTGAAATGAATTTTCACCCATAGCCATAGAGCCACAAAAAAAGCATAAACTGTGGCGAAACTCTATAGATATATATAATATATAATGCGTGTCAAGGGTGTTGAACCACCAAACAAACAACCATTGAAGCCTGCGAAAGCAACCAACAGATTCGACGATTGAGCCAGGTCCCAATCTAGTGGACGCAAACCAGTAAACTATTTCAGGCCGTAGGTGGGTTTAATGAACAGATGCAGAAAATGGAATGAACAGTGGGGAAAACATCCTAAAACATTGGAGTTGTTGATTGGGCATAGTTAACTGAAACTGTTGCATCCTGTTGCGATGATATGTTTCAAGCAGCCAAAATGTCAATATACGTAACGGACCCATGCAAGCGGAGGCTCCTCATCAAAACCGATGTTTATTTTGTTTCAGTGTGTACGTCAAAATGCGTTGTTTGATGAAGATTTCAGTGGGTGCCATCATTTAAGTGTTGTTGGCCTAGAAATGAAATCCTGCAACCTTTCTTTTGAGTAGCCCAAGAATTTGGACCCATACCCACAGTTTCCCAGAGGTCGATTATTGCCAAATCCCCAGTGCTACCAGGCCTGTGAAAGTCCTTGGTCCATCCCGACGATTGAGAACGAAAGCAGCACCTTTTGGACCATGTCTGGGCACCCAATGCTCTCGCGCTGCGCTCCAGCATCACTTTTGAGTCTTGGGATGAGCAGGTCAGATGTAGCAGGCTTTAAGTTGCCCGGTAAACTAACATAGCTAGAACATGAGCCATAAAAATAGTTAGTTTGCCCATGAATGCCCATTAAACACGGTGATTTTCCATAGCAAACTGTTCGGCAATACCAGCTGGATACCTCGGTTCCGAGGCCCGGCGAATGGAGCTTGTTCATCGGTAGCAGCCACACCATGACGGTGCGGCATCTGAGAAGAACGGGAAAAAATGGGCGGCGGTAATTGAGAATTCTGTTAGAAATTATTTTGACTTGAATTGAGAATTATAGGCTGATAGGGTTTGAACCAGCCAAAATAGGATTGAGATCATCGAACAAAATATGGAGTTGAAGCTGTGCTGTTCGGGATTTGCCTTCCAGTCATCACACATCGGCCGCAAAATCGGCATTCTTTGTAGAAACAAAACATCTATAATCTATATGGAGGTTTCCTAAAATAGGGGTACCCCCAAATCATCCATTTTCAATCCGGATTTTCCATTATAAACCATCTCTTTTTTGGTACCCCCATGGCTATGGAAACCCCCATATAGATCTTTAGTCTATACATGTCTATACTATAGATGGTGCCATGAATTGGATGGCCAGACTTGCTTCGCGGATGGAAGTCAATGTCGATGGATCACAGAAACCACCAAAAAAAAATAGTGGCCCGTTTCAGAATTATGTCTTGATTTTCCTAGATACCTGATGAGACTGAGGTTGGTCTTTTGAACAAAGCCGATTTACTTGACCTTTGTTGATGGCTAGTTGTTCGTTTCACTCTTTGGTTCATGTCATATACCCATCGGTAGTTGATTCCATTCATCAGGTGTCAGTGATGCTCACGGAGACACCCCATCGGTGCTATGTTCAGAAGGAGGGGCTGCCACGGACACAACGGGATGTTGATGAGAGGTGAGGCATTAGACATACGCGTGTTGATTTTTGTTATTAATGGGGTGTTGAACACTCATTTTGAACATGAGCAGTCACCCAGCATCATCGTTTGTGTTGTCTTGCTGAAGCGATGAGTGACCAGTTGAAGAAAGGCTTTGCATTTCACTTGACCACAATGGTTGATGTGCAAAGCACCATCCCCCTCATGCACAAGATCACATAGAATAGTATACTAAACAAGAAAGTTCGGTACAATCCAATCGCTTGTGATTTTCATGATGGACTCTCCAAAAGTCCAGTGACACTCCAGGCCCAAATCGCTTTGGGTTACGAGTCATTCACCTTGCGAAATGTTATGTGAAGCATATAGTAGCATTAGACTATATCTATGTATATCTATTTATAAACATATATTGGTACATATCATGACTTTCAAAGTACCCATAAAGAAACCAAACAAGTGATACTGTGCCAAAATTCAGGGATAAACTGTCATGGATTGTCAAGGTACTAGTCACTCTAGATCATCATAGCTCCTCTGCAGGAGTGTTGCGCGGATGAGTTTGCCATTTGCCACGATACTGCGGACAGTTTCAACCTCAGGTCGATGCTAGATTCACCAGGGCTATCCCAGGTAATAAGTTGGAAATAAACATACTAGACATCAGACTCCATGTGAGGAATATCCATGAATATCCCCAATTGATCCCAATTGCATATGGGTTATGTACTACCCACTGGAATGCACATCCAAGTATACCTATTGAAAGCGGAGATTGTTCACCCATTTTGATGCTTCTGCAGCGCAGGGGTAACCTTGCCAGATAGGCGATGTTGTATAGCTACTGTTGGGTTCACAGTTCACAGCGCAAGATTGTCAAGTGTTCAAACACCATATTCAGCTTCTTTTCCAGTATGGGCCCTGGGCCGCGTTTTTTTTTCTGTTGATTATATAACTAATTAATAATGGGTCTACGATAGTCAAAAGCACATCGATAGCTAGAAGATTCTAGAGTCTACATAATTCTATATTATAATATAATATATATATATATATGAATACATAATAATATATATATATATGAATACATAATAATATATATATATATGAATATATATATATACATGTATTCGCAACAGTGTGGATTTAGACGGACATTCACATCGTTCAGTGATTTCTTCCCTGGTGACCCACTCCCAATTTCGCATCTAGGCCGTTCGGTACAGCTCATGCGAGTGGACGTGCCCGGTGGATGGGGACAGCGCCTCACGTTGGTTTGCGCGCCTCGGACGTTGTGAAGGGTATTCATGTTACCCTCTGGTGAACTAACATAACTATATGGGAAATCAGCATTTTTAGTGGGATGTTTTCCACTATTTCGACTGGGCCATGTTCAATAGCAAACTGTTAGTTTACCAGAGGGTAACGCAATGATGGATGGAGAATGTTAACCCAGGATTCGGATCAATTAAGCCTCCAGTTTTATGAAGAGGGGGTTGGGGCTTCGGGTACTCGTTTTAATAGCAATTCATCACGTGATTGTGGGAGGGAGTAGCCGCGAACTAGTCAACCAGGGTTTATGATTTACAAAAGAACTGATGGGTTTATGGCCATAGAAGTGGGAAACTCAACAACGGGAAGTTCTTATATGTTTTTTTTTTTTTTTTTTTATGATGGTTTGTAATGTTGGTAAAACAATAATAAACCATCCCCTAAATCACCATATATAGGTGGTATATACCATTCCCAAAATGGGTGGTTGTTTATTGTTTTACCCACATTATATGTTTTTTTTAATGATGGTTTGTATTTGGCTTTGTGATGGAGACGCAAAGTGATAATATGGAAACATTGGGATATGAGGGGCAATCAATGGGGCATATTCGACTCAGACTAAAGTAAAAATGTGTTTGAAACACTGGAATATGATATATGAATATATGTGATATTAAATTATATAGATTTACATATTTAAGATCATCATTTGCAGTTTGGGGTCTAATTGTTGTGAGTAGTGGGGTCTTGAGGCCATGTTCATATACCCATGGTGGTGCATGATAGGGATGGGATTTGAGCATCAAAAACGTGGTTCAACCAAGTTCAACCACCAAGATCTATTTGCACAGCATGTTTTGGGTCAGTGATTAAATTGTTTAAGCATGCTTGGTGTGAAACGTGCATTTTTGTTGTTCGCATTTTTTGGATGAATTTGGGAGGATGACCCTCAATTGACTATGTAACATCTTTCAGGCAGGTCGACGCCAGCAAGATGCAAGGGTTCCATGTTAGTTTTCAAGGCATATGACCAATAAAGGCTTCCTTGTAAAGAATTCTAGCTGAGGGATGAGAACAATGAGAACGACCAATTCACCCTGGTACTTTTTGGTTCAAATCATTTCAAATCAAAGTAGGATTGGTCTGTCGTGTGGATGTTCATCAGTCCGATCAAAATTCATCGCTGGCCTTGTCACCATGTTCAATTCATCGGATCCATGGATTTGGAGAATCTGGAAAGGTAATTGCCACTGGATTGGTTAATGGGAAAATTTACAGGATAGCCCTATATTTCATGGGAAAATCCATGGTTTCCTGTAAATTTTCCCTTAAACCAATCCATTGATTTAATCCAAGTGGCTTTCTTTATAGTTCTTGAGTGGTTTTTGTTGTCTCATGTTGATTGGTGCATGTCCCTATACGTATATGTGAGTTCAGCCACCTATGTGTGTTGCTGGTAAGCCATTAAAGTTATATTATGTTTATTTGTTGAAATCTATTTTTTTTTGTATAGTGAAACCCCGCATTTTGGATGGGCAATTTATCCTTTTTGTTGCGCGAAGTCACCTTCTGATTGGCCCGGTTCGCAATACCACTCTTTTTCGCTGTTGCTTCATCCTCCTTCAAAGAAAGGCCGATTCTCCAAGAGTTTTCGAATGTTTTCGAATGGAGAATTTGGATGAATTTGGATGAATTTGGAGGATTTATATTATAGATTATTATAGACTTTTATAGGTGGAACATCCCATGAAATCCCTATTTCAATCATATAACTCAATCTCATGTTCCGTGGGTTTTTGTAGGTTTTTTCATCTCCACAATGTTTGGTCGAAGGGCCAAAGGGCCCCATCTGCTGACCCAAGGTGCAGCCGGTCTTGTCGACCATCTCGCTGCGCCCGGAAGTGCAGGTGGAGCTGAGCCGGGGAAAGAGGAGGTCGCCACCCACGAAATGGGTCGTTTTACCCGCGCAAAAATGGTGATCTAGTGGTGATCTAATGGTGATTTAATGGATTTTAATGGTAATTTCATTGATTTTAAGGTGTTTTTTTAGAATGGGATTACTAGTTCGCTGAGTTGGTCAAAAACCATAAAAACACGTCCGAAGACTACTCAAGCTCATGTGGAAAAGGGATGATAGGAAGCAACATTGGAGTTCAAGTATGTTTTTTGTAATAGTTATGGAGTGTTCAATTTAAGCAACCAATGGGGATCTAGCCATCTAAAATAGGGATACAAAAGGTCGCCACTGATGATCAATGATGATTTGGTTCGTGATTCAAGCATTTTCAAATGTTCAACTCTAGAAACGGGACGACGATCCCCAATGACTAGCATATTTTCTCTGAGGGTTGAAACCAGCAAGCAGCAGAAATGGGAGTTCACTTCAACCAACCGAAGGTCTTATATCATCTTGAAACATGATAAACCATGGAGATTTGATGTTCTTATACTGTATCAACAGACGTACTGGTCACTGGTCTGCACAGAACCGGAAGCACATGAAATGTGGTTTTGTAAGGTTCCAACTAGTTCCGACCTGAATTTCAATGGCATTGAATGGATTGATGGGTATTCAGGATAGCTTTCAATTTGGTCTAGGTAAGCCTTATACAATTATACATTCTAGCTGCCAAAGGTCGCTGCTGCAAAGAAACAGATGAGGGAAGTCAGCATCGCCATGGTGTACCAGCAATCAGCAAAGCAGTCAGTGGAACATCATGCTTTGGTTTTGGACGGATGGAAAACCATTTAAGGCAGCAAAAACATGATTCGAGTAGATTGGATGTTAAAGAGATGCTTAAAGGTGACAACACATTCAGTGAAGTTGATGGTATAGGATTAAACATTTCAAGCCATTAAAGGCGAACAAATCCATGGTGAGTCCATTCCCAACTAGCCACGGCCATCCGAAGGTCACAGGTCCAGAGTCCTTGCTACTAGCACCTCGAGACAACCAATCTGTGTGGGAGCACAGGACTGGTGCAGTTGAGGAAAGAAATCCTGTACTGGTACCATCAACAAAGCATTTGGGAGACCTACACTTGATGAATGCCAGGTTTCAACAGATCCAGTTTGGGAGGTGCCACTGGTGCGATTGGCATAGGCCGCAGAGGCCGCAGAGGCCAGAATGGGTGACCACTTGTCCCCAAAGAATGTAACAAAAGAAGAAAGCAGCAATAAATCAGATCAATGTAGAATGTAGATCAAATGATTCTGATTCATGATACATCACAGCGCTTTGTGGGTTACATTGTTTGCTCGGTGGACAATACGTGGGTGTTCACTCCATTTCGAAAAAGGTTCATCACATTTCATATCCCATGAATAGAACTGCAGTTATTCCACATACTGTGGATGGAAGAAATCCTGCACCAGTTGGTAACTATTGGTAACTATTGGTACTATTGGCAACCATGAAACACTGCAAATACTGGGATTGGAATAGGATTTTGCCCATCTACCAACTGGTGCAGGAGTTCTTCCATCCACAGAATCACTTGGGTATAGCATGGTCACTGGGTTCTGGTGTATAATCCATATGTAACCCATATCATATAATCCCATAGAATCCCATCTAATCCTATATAATCCCATATAATCCCATATAATCCCATATAATCCCATATAATCCCATATAATCCCATATGATCCCACATAATCCCAGATAATCCCATATAATCCCACATAATCCCAGATAATCCCATATAGTCCCATATAATCCCATATAATCCCATATAATCCCATATAATCCCACATAATCCCAGATAGTCCCATATAGTCCCATATAATCCCATATAATCCCATATAATCCCATATAATCCCATAAAATCCAGAGTGGATATTTCATTAATCTAACTGGGGGTATAACCCATTTACCATGAACAGATGCTTGAGCCAAGGTCACAGTGGTTTACCCCTTGCGCATGGCAGCTTCTGTGGAAGGTGCGTCAATGGGCTAGTTTTCCCCAATATGTGTTTTTTTTTTAACCAGGATTCATGATAATGAACTGGATTTTGTGGTTTCCCTCGAATTTTCAGACAAAGTTATATATGTTCAGAAATCGTGTTGTTTACCACCCTAACAGGTCGGTGTTCCGTCTTTTTTGCAGAATTGCTTTGTTGAAAATACCAAAATAGAAGGGTTTCCTGCAGGTCGTTGTTCCTTTATCCCGTAGATCAATTGTGCGACTTGGAGAGGGTTACGCTTATAGTCTGGAACCACCAGCCCATGCCCCTAGAGCAAGAACCCAACTACGCCCACCACATGAGCGATTCAGAAAAAAAACTTATGGTTTTTGTATGTTATTACATGAGTTGATCTATTCAATAATAGGGGTTCACATCCAGAGTGAGAACCTGGCCAGCAACTACTCACTGCCATGGAGAGGTTGTGAGTGCCCTGAGATTGTTTTGGAGATGGCCACCCAGGCCGGGACTTAAAGCAGCTCAGTTTGGTGCCTTCAATGTCGCTGTTCTACTGACCATCAATATAGAAATAATAGAACCAATATGCCGCAATGGATAAAGATATCAATATCATATTAGCCATCCATAACGTGGTAAAATCAATAGTGTCCAATTGAGTATGGTGGCGTCATGGCGTCAGTTTTTCCAGCAATGAAGGAGGGAATTGGCGGGAACCGAATTGATGTCTATTGAAACATAGGGAAGACAATGATGAACCCTTTGATTTCCAGAAACTTGTTTTATTGGTTCATTCCCATGCCCCTGGTTCTAAATGATGTCATGGGTCCAAAACGAACATGCCAAAACTGCGGCTGGGATACTTGTCAAGGACAGCCACCGACAACGATATCTCAGTTGTTGTCAGCGAGCCTGTAGAAAGTTGCTGACCTTCTGCTATGGTAGATTCATTTGAGTCTTGCATTGCATCAAGTAATTGGCGACTCAAATCAAAAATCCTTACCCCTATATCTAGGGCTTTGGCACCTAAATTCCTTAATAGCTGGACTGGTTGCCGGTTGCTAAGTGAGTCACAAGCTGCTATTTACTCACTGACAATTGTAACAATAGCACTTCCAACTCATATACACACGTGTATACGTATTTTTGTTCATACTATGTATTTTCAAAGTGGGTATATTCAATTCATACTCAAACATTTACTAAATCAAAATTTGTTAAGATCTGCTCATGGTGCACTGCCAGGGCACCAACAGCTGGCTGCCCCGCACTGGAGAGGGTGGCCTTTGTAAGGAATGGAGCTCCAGAGAGTTCGGGTTCTCAGGGGGTGCCCTATGCCATGGCAGGCCAGTGTTGACTATGAAAACTATGGTAATAACTATGGTAATAACTATGGTAATAATTATGGTAATAACTATGGCTAGTGGATTATATAACATTATATAACCATACTTATAGATACTTATAGTGGATATAACTATGGGATTTAGAGCCTCATAAGTTAGGATATAACCTCTGTAAGTACGGTTCTATATCCACTTAGTTCACCGCAGCTGCACTTCCAAGTATGCCGTGAACCTGGGTTTTCGTGTTTGTTTGGGGGTACCATTTAGGTTTTGACTAAGGGTTTGCTGTAAAAAATCACCACTTTCAAAAGCAAAGTCATGGATTTTGTGTGGGCTGTGGCTTGCATAGCAAACTATGAAGTTACGGGATGGTAAGGTTTGAACAAAATCCCACCAACTGGATCCAAATATATATGTGGTAAAGGTTTGGAAACAAATAGGCAGTTTTGGTGGGTTTACCACAATACCATATTCAAAATATTTCAAAATGCAAACTGTCCATTGCAATTTTAAGTACAAGTATTGCAGGATATCCGCTCTGATTTTGAATCTACTTGGACATACTGAGTATGTTTATGAGACTGGTTGAAGCCACCGAAACATCTGTTGTGGTCCCAGTTCTCTGGACTAAATTATCAGCTCCCATGCTGGGTTCTCCAGTGAATCCAGCCATTGATGAACCTCCGTGCCATTTTTGTCAATGGCATTCCCTTTCATCGATTTGAGTACATTTGTGAGTTTTTGAGTACAGGGGGTCAATTTTTCAAAGGATCGATTCTCGATGACTCTGGTAGTCTACCTTTTTCCCCGCTCTTTGATCTTGCTCTCATTGGATTGGTTTAAGGGAAAATGGATAGGAAACATCAGGAACCCTCATCAAACCATATTAGACCATACTAATCCCACATTTCTTCATGGGATTTTCCTATCTCCTGGAGAATGTTTCCCATGTTTTCCCAGGTGTGTGGTAGACGGCCTAGTGCCTGGAACCACCTATGAGGTGAGGGTGGAGCTGAGGGTGCCATGTCATGGGGGTTACACCCAAATCATCCAAGTCATGGATGACCATTTTGGCATTCCCACGGTCACTTGGGGATCCTCCATTTTTTGAACCCTCCATAGTATATAGATTAACCATGATTATAGATTGAAACAATTTGGGGATCCCCGTAAAAAAAAAGACATATGAATCCTTGTCCCTGAGACTACCTGCCCACAGCAAGCCTGGATAGCACTAGCAACCCCCTGGATACCGCAGGGCCGCGTGCAGATTTCATGCCAAGCATCAGCTTTAAGCAGCATTTGGACTTACGCAGGCGGGGAGGTAGAGCGGACTTGGACGGGGAAGGGCTCGCGTCTTGGATCTTGGATTGGTCCAGACCCTGGGACCCCAAATCGGTTTATCATTGCTTTTCCTAACTTGACATTTCAGTGCATCCTCACGGGACCACACCTGGTGGCAAGCTGAGGTGTCACCACAACTTCTCTGGGGGAAATGGAGTACTAATGTTAGTAAAGCAACAGTAAACCATCCCCACATTTACGATAAATTGGTGGTATAATGTGGTATATATATATACATAACCAATTATAAACCATCAACGTTTGGGTGATTGAATGTGATTGATGATTGTTTTACCGACATTACCATATTTATAGTGGCATTCGTAATCGCAAAGTGCTGGTAAACATGGAGAAACCGTTTCACTGAAGAGGGGGGCAATCTCAAGTCTCGAGTGGGCCCTGTCCTTTTTTTGGGGGGAACCTTTGCGCGACAGTTGGCCTTGTCCAACACATGGGGTACCAGTTTCATCAAAATGATTAATAGTATGTGTTGACATTTTTTTTTGTGTGTGTGTATTTGTTGGTTGATTTGTATATGTATATATATATATAATAATATAGGTATATATTTAGTAATATAGGTATATAGATATATATGCATGTACATGACATGCATGTATATACTATATATATATACATTAACATGTATATATATATATACATTACTGTATATATATATAATAATTAAATCATAATGTGTAAATATATATATATATATACATGCAGGGGTCAGAACCCCAAGCAAAGCTTACCTTGGGCGGTTAACCCAGATTAGTTGTTTGTGTCAAGAGCTCTAAAACAGTCAACACAGGTTCAAGGTAATACACATATATGTATATACACTATATATATATATGATATTGGTTTACAGAAGAAAGATACATATCTGTAGAGCATGTATCTATATGTGTATAGCATACGATATTTTTGTATTTGGTGTACATGTGGTGTGTGTATATGCAGCATAGAGTCATTCTGGAGTACATAGAATATGTACATCGAAGAAATAAAAGAAACATACACCTACAAAGTGGCAATGAAAGTGACAAAGTGAAAATCCCATATTCTATCTACTTCATGATAATTGTATATATATATATATACATAATACAGTACACACACATACATATATATATATATATACCTATGACCATAGTAATGACACCATTTTTCGCGGCTGCTTTTGCATGAAGAGATCGCCACAGGTGCCACAGTGACCACGTTTCTTGGCACCGAGTCGTTGGTGGTTCGTTTTAAGGGCGAGTCATGGTGAAGTCAACAATATTTCCAGGCATGATAGGTAATCAACTAAGACAATTCTGAAATATGGGAAAAGTTGGATATCATCAAGTTGCTAAACATATTAGTTTCCTTCATAGATGATCAGCAAAATCTGAAATCGATCACCTGACGCACACCGTTTCACCTCTGCATTGACAGTTCTATCACCAGTGCTGAGGAATTTGGAAGCTCTGGTGGTGGAGGGCAGTATCTCTGTGACAGCCGCCTGGAGCAGTTGGATCAAAAAAGACAGCCAAATGATGAGAATCCTGGGTGGAGTGGTTGATGAATGGCATTTTAAAATCGGTTACCCTCTGGTGAACTAACATAGCTATTGAAAATGGCCATTTATAGTTTATAGTGTATTTTCCCATCAAAAATTGTGATTTTCCATAGCTATGTTGGTTCACCAGAGGGTAAATGGATCAGTTGATGATTAATGAATGACAAATGGCTGGTGAATAGACAATTAAATGGATTCATGAACAGATGATCAATGGCTGGTGGTGTCATTTTTTGGCCAGTGTCATGCGCGAGAAAGGATATTTGACGTTCAAGAAAATTATATACTTGTGGATGGTTGGGGAATCATATTATCCTTTGTTGGAAAATGGATTCATTTTCTTGACGGATTTGACCTCATAGGTGCTAGAGATATTTTGCGGACACCTGCTTTCCATCCTTTTCCCCTTCAGTATCCCTAGATGAGATGAATTTTCCCGTCAAAGCTGTATTTCCATTCCCTACCAGCAGTGAATGTCCATCTATTTCTATACTAGGACACTCTGGGATTTTATTATCAAGTGAGATGTAATTTGTCGAATTTGATTGAAGTCTCTGATATTAGTTTCCAAAAAGAGGAAAAAATCACCCCTATTTTGCTGGGATTTTACTTGTCGATCTTTCTGAGGATTACTATAAATTTCTAATAAGTCTAATAAGTGAGATATCCTCAGGATATACATCCCCCGTTTCCGTTCCCACGGCCCCAACACCGAGGCTGCTCGACGCTTGAGCGCTGGTCGTCGCTTGGCGGAGCAACAGCTGCAGAAGGTCTTGAGCGAGGCGAGGCTCCGGAATGTCCTGAGGTCAGTCTGGGAACCCCATAGCGATCCACTCATTGGATTGGTTGAAGGGAAAATCTCAACCGGAAACCATTGATTTCCCTATGAACAAAAAACAGTGGCTTCCGGTTCCAATTTTCCCTTAAACCAATCCAAGGATCCACAGGTGTTTTTCTTTTGCGCGCCATTTCTGGTAGCCCGTTTTCAAACAAATCCATAGTGTATGTATTCTTTTGGGGGGAAGCACGGCCTCACCATCCGAGGAACTGGCCAGATTCATGTTGGTCAAGCCATACTAAGGCACTAAGGCATCCAGTAAATACTCGAAAAGCAGCACCAGTATTTGCGGATCATTTTTATATCCTGAATAGTATTGTGGTTTAGATTCCTACACTGGCTGGCTGTTCGAAAATTGCATGATATCCTCTGAAGGAACAATGTCCAGTAAGTATGGCAAGTGGTGAGATTGGTTGACCGACAGAAAGGGTGGACTCAACCCATGCAAATTACCTTTGCATTTCTCAAAGAGTCCTTGTCGTCATTGTTTTGTTCCCAGTCAACCAAGCATTCGAAATCCTGCATCTACCCAAAACATGGAAAACACCAGAAAACTCAAGTAGTTGTACCCCTTCCTTTGCCCCAGACAGCTCATGTAAACAGCTCGGACAAAGCCATGCCGATCTGTGGGTATCATCTCGGGCATGGGTCATGATAGGTAGAAAAATGTAAAAAAGTAGGGGATCACAACACCTTTTTGGGAGAGAATGGAGGTCTAAATAATATGAATGGCCCCCCCACCCCAGGTCACGGGAGTGGAGTTGCGCTCCGTGATGGTGACCACTGAAGGCCAGTGTGGGAAAAAATATGCAAAAACGAGGAATGAACCAACAACGGCTGGGAACTAATCATCAAAATCTCAAAAAAACTGGGATTAAATATGAGTTGATCATCAAAATGTATCAACATGTGGGGACTAAAAACAAAAACACCTAAGGGATGTACCCCACAGTTGGTTTTCAAGGGTCCCATGGTTGTCCCAACAGTTGGGATTGAACCATGAAAATGTAGGGAAAGCGACTGAATGGGTGCTCTATGTTTTTTTGTACTTTTGCGTTTTGCTGTAAATGGGGAAGTTTGGTCAGAAGTTGGGTAGCTTCTTGGCTTAGACCTCCGAGGGGTGAAGCTGGTCCTGTAGGTTTTTGGGGCGCCTGCATGCCGACTAAGCCATGTCATTTCTGAAGACGCCAGAGATGTTGGTACATGAGATTGCTCGAGAATACTCCTGCAGAACCCAGGTATGTCCCTGCAATCGGTTTATCACATGTGAAGTGGTGCATCGACAGTTGAAAATTGCATCAAATGACACTGTGTTGGTGACTGGGGAAGTTGGACGTGAAGGTGCCTGTGCTCGGGAAGATTTCAGAGGTTTGTCATTCAGTCCGCAGAAATGTCCTCATGATGTTGACTCTCAGGTGACTTTGCGGTTGACATCAGACCAATGGGATCATGTCGCATGTAAATCACACCGTTTTCTGGCCGTGAACGCAGAATGGAAAGGATCAATCCTTGATACAACAGGAAACATGTCAGGAGTCCTTGCCAGTCCGGAAGCCAGAATTGATGGTGCAACAGATGAAACGACTACGTGTGAAATGTTCTCCGGAGGTTATTCAGGTTAGACTCAAGCCATGCGGTGTTTGTCAAAACATGGATTTCCCTTTGCTCACAAGATCGCAGTCGATGATGATTTGCATGCAATGGAAGCCTTCATGAAGAGTCATGGATTCACATGCACGGTCGGTCCTGAAAGATTCAATTGGGGACGATTTGCTCTCCCGGAAAACTTGTTCATTCATGCCGATGTCAAGATACATGGATGGAAACATCTGTTGTCCAATACTGCATTCGATGTCTTGGTGATGAGTCCGCCTTGTCCTCCGTGGTCTTATGCATCGTTGCAGCAGGGTCTCATGAAAGAAGAAGGTAGGTTGACATTGCATGGATGGGGAGTAGCTGGCTTGCTCAAGCCCAAAGTCGTACTCATGGAGATGGTAAACGGGATGAAAGACCATTGCCATTGGAAGTTGATCAGGGAACTGATTCTTTGGTTTGGATATTCAATCCGATTTGCCAGAAATTGCAATCTGGTTGAGATTGCTCCGCAGCACCGTGACAGGTTCATTGTGATCGCCACTTTGGATGATGCAGGACTCTTTCCTCATTTGCCTGCCACTTGGCCTGTGACACCTAGGCAAACCCTGGAATCATTCTTGAACATTATGGATCTCACGGAACCCTGGATCTCTCAATGTGCTTTGTCCAGTGATTTGATGACGATCTATTTGGACCCACTCCTGCTTCCGAAATCACTTGACCAGAGAGGCAAGAACTTGAAGAGGTCTCGACTTGACGTGGAACAGTACCGAATCAAGCACCCCCATGGTGTTTTTGGTTGTGTGATGTCGAGTTACTCATACGGACACCTTCTCCCTGATGTGGCTTTGAAAAATGCCGGATTGTTTGGAACATTGTTGGCACTTCCAACTGGCCTTCGATTCATGTCAGTTCCGGAAATCCTCATACTACAAAACACGGTCGAATCATGTTGGCTACCGGAAAGCCATAGAATCAGTATCCGCCTTCTTGGCAATTCGATATCAGTGCCCCATGCACTGCTTGGACTTGTCAACGCACTTGCATTCTTGAACGAAGAACTTGCTTGTGATGACATTCGTGAATTGATGGTCCGACTGCTGTCCAAAAGGATGACCTCCAGAAACATCCGCTGGGAGAAAAAACTTGGTGGATATGCATTCACCATGGATGAAAACGATTGTGCTCCGACAATTTTGATGCATCCGGAAAGAACCATCTCAGTCAAGACGCCCATTGAAGCATTTGCCTTTCATGCGGAGTGTGGGACCAATGTGCATGCGACACTTGCCTCTCTGCTGGGTGAATCTATGCCGAGTGAGATTTTCATGCTGCCTGGAGGTGATTTGAACGCAAGGGTCACACTTCAGAAACAGATGATGGTTGGTGAACATGATATCCAGCTGTTTGCTTCCGTGCCTTGTGCCTTGTACATAGCTACAAAGGATTTCTCAATCACACACAATGAAGCGGATATGATCGTGGTTCTCACGAGCAAGGGTCCTCATGTAGTTCGCAGAGACCATGGAATGACCATCCAAGATGTCATCACGATCATTGACCATGCATTCGGCATTCGATGTACTCACATGGTTGGAATCCTTGGTGAAAGACATCCCAAATTGATGATCGTACCCAATGCTGTGATTGCCTTAGATGTTGAAGGCGCTGCTGATGACTTGGGCATTCTTGATTTTCTCAGAACGGATGTCGACGATTATGGGATCTCATTTCATGCCGCTTTTGGAGTGCTGAGAGATTTTTGGGAGACCTTGCATAGGACTGCCATGACAGAAATCATCAGCGCAATGGGATGGATGCTGGTAGCTGACTTTCGTGAAGTTGTTGATGCAAACATCAATTCACTGCAGCTTGTCAAACGACCAGGTTCTTTGGCCGCCGCACGTGATGACGTGATCTTTTGCATTGCAGTGCATCTGTTCATGATCAAAATTCGAACATGGAACTCCCTAGGTGAACGTCCTGCAGTGAGATGCAAGGTCAAGCTTTTTCATGTGTGGATTTGGGACTCCCTCATTGACCCGGATGCGTCATTGCAAGAGTTCGAAGCTGCATGGAATAGGATCACCCAATTTCTGCAGATCAGCAAGCCATGGAGGTTCGTTTGTCAGGGACGTTGCATGAATCCGGAGTGGCCGGTTTCCGGCTTTGTGGAGACGACCGAACATGGTGCTCCTCAGATTACAGTTTATCTGAACCTGGGTTTACATGGTGGTGGACCGGAAACGGTGAAACTGCAAACCCAGGCTGAGGCCATGTATGCGGACAATTATCAGGACTTGGCTCACATGGAATCCTCCAATTTCGAATCGGCACTTGCAGTTGCACTACGCATGATTGTGAAATCTGACCAGCCTGCTCCCAGGTATGACATCACAAAATTCCTGACAATCGAATCTGAGAACAGAGATGGTTTTTACAGAATGCATGCGGATTTTGCAACACTGCGTGAGTTTCTCAGTCTCATGAAAGACATTGGTTTCGGGCTTGTGTTGAGAAAATGTGGATGGGTCGCCATGTGCTCGATCATTTCCTTTTCTGAACCGCTGGATGTCGAGATCGTTTTCGTGAAAATTCCTGACAAAAATGCTGTGACGCTCACATTTCTGCAAGCCATCCTCAGATCCGTTTTGGTGACTCTTGGAATGCCGACTCCGACCGAAAATCCGGACGATGTGATTCTCAAAATGAAACTGTGGGGTGTGGTCATTTTCAATGCCAGACTGCCTAGAATGTTTCCCATGCAGGAAATCATGGACGTGTGGGACCAAGCTTGCACAGTAGTGGGTCACCACTTTGACGTCAGACTTGTCAGCCATGCTGGACTGGTTAATCCAGACTTTGCACTCAAGCATTACTCAAAGTGTGGTGCCAATGATGTCAGTACTGCTGTGATGACCTTTGTAGGTGCCTTACGCGGAGGTGGACCGACAGAAAAGGCGGTGACACATGTCCACGACTTCAACATTCAACAAAAGAACGGATTGGCCACTTTCTTGCTTTCACAAGGGGCAGACCTCAGGGAAAGCTTAGCCTTCATTGATTCCATCTTGAAGGGAGCCGGTGGAAGCGCTGTCTCAAGCATCATGGGTCAAAAAAGGGCTGCCAAAAAATGGGAAGGACTTGCACAGCTTGCCATGGCCTTGAACATTCAAATGCCACAGCTTGCCCAAAAGATGCAGAAAGCCAAAGATAGAATCCAGAAGAAATTTCAAAATCAATCGAAATCTCTGCCAGCGAACATTCCTGTCGAGAGTTTGTGTCTCAAAGAAGGATTTCTCAAGAACCAAGATGATTCCAATTGCCAGCAGCTATCCAAAATGGCTCCAAATGTCTCAGGGATTGTGCTGATGAGGTTTGAAGAAGCCAATGAATGGATTGAGAAAAATGTCGTTTTATCGCAGGACGAACTTGCCGTGGTCATCATCGGGAGATGCCAACTTGATGATCCAAGCAAATGCTGCAAGGTTCAGCTACCTGTGCGACTGAGGAATGAACCGTTGATCCTGCAGGCGTGTCTACACCAGCTTGGAGCAAAACATGTCAAAGTTGACTGTGCTGACGAAAATGAAATTCCAGTCAACGAAACCCAAGTGATGTGTGTTACTGCAGTTCGCCAGGAAATTCCCCAGGAAACATGGGAGTTACTTTTGACATCACCTGTGAAGAACATGATTTCCCAGTTGGGTGATGATGTGGCCGACATTGTGTTTGTATCCCCTCCTTGGGGACGATCCTACCAAGCCGGTTCCAAAAAAGTGAGTCCTGAACAAGCGACGACCATTCAATTCCATTGTCGAATCCATCGAAGTGACAGCCGTGCATTCCTGCGTGCTTCTGGTAATGGTGGAATCTACACTTGCCCCAAGACAGAATCCAAGCAGATTTCTCAGGATTTCATGGTGGTGTGGACAAAACAGAATCACGTAGACCTCGCTGTAAGCCTCTCTCAGTGTGACAATCACATGGGTCTTGTACGGAGTTTCAAAAATGACAACATGTCAAAGGGAATCCGTTTTGCCAAGCAAGATTTTCCTGCGGCATTCGCCAAACTCCGTCCGGGTGAGGACATGCCATCTCAAGTGTCCGCCAACCATTTCTTCCGTGTGGAACCGACGCCAGTTGGAACTACGTCAGAGCAAATGCAGGCCTGGATCAATGCAAGGGGTTGGAAAGCAAAGCCCATCAGATCCTTGAGTGCCTCAGCTTGGTTATGCGCCTCAGAAAGCCAATTTGACGATGTCTTTCAGCAATGGAACAACATGCCAGTGCTGGTGAAATGGGTGACTCAGAAAAAAGATGCTCAGCCGATCGTGTTAGCAGGCAATTCCCAAAAAGTGTTGCAGACCACTGCCAATGAAATTGCTGCGTCAAGCAACATAGACAATGGAATTTTGCAACCAGATCCCTGGGCGACTTGGATGAAGAACCATGGAACAACAGGCCTCGTGACTTCGAACCAACATGTGAAGCCTGTTCATATGACTTCGACCTTGTCCCAACCACCAAGGAGAGTAGAGAGCCCCATCGAAGACAAATTTCAGAGGCAAGACGAACAGATCCAACAGATCAGAGACGCCACTGAAAAAGAAATCAAGTCCCTCAGAGACAATATGTCAAAGCTTGAAAAAGTTGTTGAAAGCCAGAAGACTCAAATGGAGTTGAATGTTGAGACGACCGCTGCTGAGTTCAGATCGCTCCGAGCTGATACTGCAGCCCAGTTCCAATCGATGGCTGAAATGTTCAAAGACAGCTTGACAGTTGCAATCCAAGCTCATGATGGAGCAATGAATGCACAGTTCAGTGAGATCAAAATCGATGATTGCTTCAGGGTCCAATCGATCCTCGCCCCTGCCGAAAAAGCCAAGACAAGCAGCCGAAAATGATCCGTACATGAACTCGTGACTAGATCACTTTTTCAAATGTGGATTTGAGGAGAGATGTGTTCTCATACAAACCTCCGGCTGTAGTTTCATTAATTCGATGTCCGGACCAATTGGACATGTCAACATGATCTTTTTCCTGCATGCGTGCCTTCCAGTTTTGCATTTTGCAAACCGTGTCCAAAGCATGATGTCTCTTGCTAGCTTTTTCAAGCTGGATGGAGATGTTGCCTACAGTAGTTTCTCACACACCAGGGTTGTCTCGTGCTGCTGATTCCATGTCATTGCTATGAATGCGCATGCTTGGTACTTTGCATTCCCTGTTGGTCAAGCCAGCAACCCTGGGCCGAATCCAAAGATGACACGTCTTGCCGTAGTCAATCCGACGGCGATCCACGGAAAAATTGGAAGAATTCTTGCTCTTCAGGCGGACATTGTGGCAATTTCAGAAACCAGTGCAACTTCTGTTGTTCAAAAAGACTCGACCAGAGAATTTTCAAAAAGGGGATATCGTACGTTTTGGAGCCAGATTGTCGCTTCCAAAAGATCAACATTGGATTATCGACCATCTTACCGTGGTGAAGCAGTTGGTTCAGCCATGTGTTGCTCACTTCCCAGTAGACAAACACGTTGTCAAATCAGTGAAGCTCTTTGGGAAACTCAGAGATTCTCCAGTTGCATTATCAGAATTGCTGATTTTTAAATATTATTCATTTCGGTTTATGGCTTTGCAAACCGATACAAGGAAGGAATTCGTCCGAACGACATTTTGATTGCAAGCTTGATACCCATCATCACTGCAGTTGGTCTTCCATACATCGTTGCTGGGGACTTTAATGAACCTTTGAGTAAATTGCCTGCCTACAGATTTTTCAGCGATGATGGTGCTGTTGAAGCCTTTCAATGGTATTCTAATCGTTTTGGCCGTGAGCTCCCTGCAACTTGTGGTGGTTCCACTAGAAACGATACTGCTTTCATGCATCCTTTTGTTGCTGAGTATATCAGTGATATGCATGTCTCCACGAAACATCAATTTGATGTCCATTCGCCGCTGTTGATCGATTTCAAATTTGAGCACAAGGTCCATGAGAAAAAGCAATGGAACACACCCAAGACCTGGGCTTGCTTTGCACCTCCACGACAAATGATTCATAATCATTACACGCCTCTTGATTTTGACAAGGTTTTCCATGCTGAATCCCTTGATGTTGGCCAGATTGAAAATGCTTTTCAACTTTGGTCTGAAAGTGTTGAGAAGGCAGTTGATCGCACCATTCAGCAAGCACACTTGGAGCAACCTGATAGGTACACCCAACCATGTTTGCATTCAGCCTTCAAAGGACGTTGTGCCAACGAAAAAATCAAGACTATTCAACCCAAGAGTTGTGTCAAATCCGATCGTCATGGCGGCTTTTCACCTCCTTGTGAAGTTTTTCATTTGAAGACCAAGCATAAGATTCGACAAGTCAGAAGAATCAAATCACTTATCAGAAGACTCAAAGCCATTCCGTGCGATAGCCATGGTGATGAGTGTTCTCTTTCATCTTGGTGTGATGCCAAACGGGAGTGGCAAAAAATACTGTATGCTGCAGGCTACGGCCGGTCTTGGAAAACATGGATCCTCTCCTTTGAGGCAGTTACATATTTGCCGCTTGATGCCCCGACAATTGACATTCTGCTTGATGTTGATCAGATTACAGAGCATGACTGTATCCACGCCTGTAGAGCTGAAAACAAATTTCGAGCGGATCGCTTTCGTGCCCACCTTGAATTTGACCAGAAAGATGACTTTTGTAAGACCACTTACAAATTGATCCGTGCCAAGCAGACAGAAACACTCTCTGAAGTTCCGGTTGAATGGAAGATTCCTGCGAAATTGAGACGCTCCGCAATCGGTAACACCTCAATGCAGCTTGAGTTTATCAAAGAGATTCCTGTCTTTGCAAAGCTGAGATTTGGTGATGCAAAGATTGAACTTGTGAAACAAGAAGATCACGTTCTCTTCTTCAAGCATGTTCAAGGTATTTTACCTGCACAGGGAATTTTACACGTTTCTTTCACGGCATTGACCCCTGAAGAAATCGCCTGTGAATTTCGTGACTTTTGGTCTCCCATGTGGTTACGTGAGAGGCACGAAGAACAATTTGATTCGCAATCCTGGACAGATTTTGATGAACTGCTTGAGACAATTTCTCTCCCGAACATACCTGTGATTAATTATCCAGTGGACGATATTAAACTCTGGATGAGACTCATCAAGCGTCTTCCTTCTGGTAAAGCAGTTGGTCCTTGCGGGTGGTCAAATGACGAACTGAAAGGCCTACCAGAAATTTGTATTCAGGACTTGATCAAGATTTTTTCCAAGGTGCTCCATGTTGGACTTGGACCTGGTATGATGATGGCAAAAACTGTGCTATTATCCAAAGTCAAAGTTCCCTTGTCTATGCACCATGCTCGGCCCATTACAATCTTGAGTTGCCTGTATAGGCTTCTAGGTAAATTTGTTTTTTATCTCACGGCTAATCATTGGAAGCACTTCTTCCCATATGAAATTTCTGGTGGACTCCCCGGTAGAGGAGTGAAAGAACTTGCCTTTGCCCAGAAACGTGTCATTGAACAGTCACTTGTTGTGGGTGAGTCTCTTGGAGGATATTCCTTAGATCTCATCAAGGCGTATAACACTTTTGGCCGATATGTGATGGGACGCATTATGTCACGATTGGGGATGCCCCAATTTTTTTTATCAACGCATGGATTCAAAGTTTGAGCAATATGGTGAGATTTCCTACCATTGTGGAATGTGTGTCCATTGCCATTCGATCGACCGCTGGAGTGCCAGAAGGATGCAGCATTAGTGTCCTAGCAATGCTTGCAACTTCATGTGTTTTCAGATGCCTCCTTGTCAACCAGTACATTCGGCCCTTTGCTTACGCTGACAATTGGAGTTGGATGTCCAAACAACAAAAAGCACACTTCATTGCCTATAAGCAAGTCTTGTGTTTGACCAGTGTCATGAAGCTGAGCATTGACCACAACAAGAGTTGGCACTGGGGTACCAAAAAACCCTTCCGTGAATTCTGTGAACATTTGTCTCTACTTCATCCTCAAGGTGACGTAATTTCTCATGTCAAACTTGCTGTGAAGGACTTGGGTGAGACGGTCAACTACAATCGTAGCATCTCACTTGGTTTCATCAAAGAGAAAATTGATGAGGCAGTGTCCAGACTTCACCGTTTAGAATGGGTGCCAGCCACACTGCAGTTGAAAGCCAGACTGATACAGACATCAGTTTGGCCACTTGCCCTGTACAGTGCAGATACCACTTTCATTGGACTCCATCATTTCACCAGCTTGAGGCGTGCGGCATTGAACAGCTTAGTTGGCAGGTGGCACAATGCTTCTCCTGTTGTTGGTTGTACGTTTCTTTCCAAATTTCTGGTAGATCCCATGTTATATACGCTTCAGCAGTGTTCCAGAATTATCCGCCGAATATTTACAGTGCAGCCTGACCTTGCAAGAGAGACAGTGAGAGACGCAGTTGAATGGACAGGTAGTCGCCCTTTTGGACCAGCTACTTCGTTCAAGCAATATGTGAAGCAAATTGGATGGCATCTCAGTGCAGATGGCACCATTTCAGGTCCAGATTTTTTGTCCTGCAATCTTTTTACCGACTCATGTAAGAGAATCTGCAAAACACTTAAGTTGATGTGGAATTATCACCTGCTTGAGTTGGTCGATCGAAAGGGCATGGGCGATTATATTCCTGACCTGATGACCTTCCACAAGGTTTTCACGAACTTCAATGATTCTGATCAGAATCTACTGAAATTGAACATTGTAGGTGGTTTCCAGACCGGTTGTCAAAAAGCTCAATGGGACGAAGGGACTTTACCTGCATGTGAACTGTGTGGTGAGCCAGATGACCGAGCACACAGGCTCCTTCATTGCCAACCTTTTCATGAGCTGCGTGCTAACATGCAAGAGACATGCGATGTTTTGACAAATGTCAGGAAAGAATGGATTTATATGCCAATTCCGCGTCTTCACGACCAGGTTGCGTTACTCCGTGCATTCCTGAAAACAGTCAAAGAACCAGAAATCATTGCTCCTAGGAACTGTGATTTACCAAAAATGAGATTTTTCACTGATGGTGAGGCGAAGTATCCAAGATCTCCGGATGCTCGCATTGCTACATGGGCCCTGATTCAGGATATCTCAATCAATGACTCGCAAGTCAAATCTGCGGCGGATTTTTTATATCTACAGCCACCGCAGTGTCCCCTGTTTTATGTTGCAGCCATTGGTATCGTTCCTGGTGAACAGACGGTGGCACGAGCAGAACTTTTTGCGGTGGTGCATGCAGCCAAGAAAGTACATATGTGTGATCCGATACCAATGACAGAATTTGTCACTGATGCGGCATACGTGTGTAACGTTGTCAGACTCATTGAGAATGATGCTTTCCATCCATATCTGCACAGATTTGCCAATGGTGATTTGATACAGCAGTTAGCTTCCCTTTGGAGACGTGACAGATTTACTGTGACGAAAGTCAAAAGCCATAGAAAGCTTGAATCTGCAACTGACATCTGGGACCTTTGGTACATTGCAGGGAACATGTGTGCTGACCGTGCGGCGACAGCTGCGTATGACGCAATTCCGTCAGATGTGCGCAAACTTTGTGATGACATTGTGAAACATGCGTCCGTTGAGGAGACCATGCTCAACCAATATGTTCAGATGCTTTGCCAGATGAACCGACAACGATGTCAATTGCTTGATGCCAAAAAGAAGGAACAGGTTTCTGACAATTGCATTGTTCCCAGACGGGCTATAATGGCAAATGGAACCCTGTTTGATCCTCACCTTATGGGGTGGGAAGCATGTCAAGCTCTCTCAAATTTTTCTCCAGAAGGATATGCACGTCGTCCTAACGTTGTTGTGGATGATAATGTATACCATGCTTGTCTTCAAGGAGCTAATATCGCCAAAGCTTTTAAGACCTGGTGTGAGCTTCTGCAATGGCCGACAGACATACAACATGATTACAATGCAAAAGAGAAAGGTGACTGGGGTGTCTCTTGGTTTGAACTTCTTGTGTCTTTCTATCTGTCTACGGGAAAAAGGTGTCCGATTAAAACAGGAGGTGCTGGGTCGTTGACTGACTACATTGCCTATGATGATCCGAGTGCAACATTGCTTCCTGACTCGAAGCGATCTGTCTCACTACAAATTTTGTGTTTCAGGAATCTTTACCAAAATGTTGCCACAATCTTGCAAGCGGAAGTGCTACCAACTTTTGATTCCTACAAATGTTATTCGATGTCGAGGCTTGGATTTAAAAGTCCGGTGGCTGGAATTCCCTGCAGGCCAGTTTTTCCAAATCAAGCTGCTACGATGAAATTGATCTGGGAATATCTGCAAAAACTACAAGGATCTATCGCTTTGTCCAAGCCGCTATTCTCCAAAGATCTTTTCATATGCATTGAGACACCGACTCTCATTGAGATGTCACCCAAAGAGCGGTGGCTCAAACATGCTGCTTTAATGAAGAGACTACGTAAACTTGGTGCGGGTGGAGGCTAATTCAGAATTTCTTGCTTGCTCTTGTAATTTACACATTCTCACCATCTTAGCTGTTTGGTACCCGCCACCAGTGCCTGGGGCCAGACAGTGCAGTGATCTTTGTGCTGCGAGTGGAGCGTCAGAAGTTGGGTTCTATACTCATATTAGGGGATGGTCATCAATCCATTATATAAGATTATGTAAGAAAGAAATATTTTTCCTGTGTATACATGTTAACTACATGTGTATATATATATATATATGATAGATATAATCATATCTAGAGATACATATCAAAAGTATTGCCATGATGAGATTGATGACCATTGATGACCATGCTCCGTATCCAACTTGACCATGGCTGGCCATGGCTCATATGTCCTGATGACTGAGGTAGCGACATGTCGTACCTTGTGGCAGCTTCAACTCTGGGGTGCCTTGGAGCGGGGCATACTTCGGCCCGGGGAGCGCGCTTGGATATGAACAGTTGACATCAGTTGACCAGTCATTTTTTTTGTTCCCACGGAAAATCACGGCTTTCCACCCTTTTGGCTTACTGTTCAATTGTTTCCGTTTCTGTTCCGTTTCCAGACCCTTGGAACAAAGCATTGAACCTTCACATATCTTTACTTTGCGGCGGGAATCCTATATGTGAAATGAGATGAAATGAGGCAAACATGCGTGGAGTACAGATTGAAAGGGTGTGCGAACTACATGGTAAGCGGCTGACAGAACGAGGCTTGTTTTTCCAACCATCGCGTGTTCATCCTGTCCCAGTTATTCCAAGTCTTCATGCGTTTTGGCCTTTTTGACCCCTTTAAATCCTGCATCGAACTACTTGTATTTTGTTTTTTTTTGAATTTCTTTGCTGAAGTTTCAGAAGTCAAGTGTTTCACATGCGTTGCAGGATTCGAGTCAAATGTCTATACACATCTTTCGCACCTTTGCAAGTTCTACAGGGTAGCATGACGAGCGAATTGACAATTGCTGAAGAAGTTCAAGAACGTAGCATGAAAAGCGTGTTGCCAGTTCTACAGCGTAACATGACGACCGTTTTGACAATTGCTGAAAAGACGTGATTACTCCCCCCACCCCACCCACCTCACCCCGGCAACGGCTTCGCTTGTGCCCGGGTGTTTTTCTCGCTTGTGCCCGGGTAGCTCCTTTGGCTTCCACAAACAGAGAAGATAGCACAACATCAGTGAAGAAGAAAAGTGAAAGACAAGAGCTGTAATTAGCAAGGCATTTGTATCTGCAAGTCCCCCAGTCCCCCATGTCCCCAGTCCCCCCCAAGCCCCCTAATTATAAACCCTAAAGGGTCTACCTGGGCGCAAGTGAGTTTTTCACCTGGGCGCAAGTGAGATTTCACGCACCCCACCCCACCCCACCGCACGACATCAAGCGTTTCAACTTGACGTTATTACCCGCCCCACTCCACCCCACCCCACCCCACCCCACCCTAACGCATGAAAGTAGAAAACAACGCACGAAAGCAGGCGGCGTTCTACAAGCCACCAGCCAACTACATGGATGACATCATGGGCAAAAAGGCTTCAGTTAGAGTCAGTTAGAGAGAAGATACTGAGAGGACATCCAACCGCTCTGCCACCCTGAAGTTTAATATGCGAACATGGGTGTGAAGATGAATGTCTTGTAAAGCCTTCTTGTTCTTTTTTTTGTGTTCTATTTTTTTAAGGACCCAAGAAAGATCCCATGCAAGGGTATAACACAGATTGAATGCGGCGAACGGCGAACCCAAGAATAAACCTACTCCAATTGAGGATGTGAATGTGTTTTAAACAATCCATTTCTGGTCCCATTTGGGATGGTGTGTTTTTTGGGATTGACATGGATTTGCCATATTTCCAAAGACTTGTACGCGTTTGTCTGAAAGGCACCCACGAATTAAAAGTCTTTTCACATAGCTTTCCCGATTCAAATTCCAATTTTGGGATCCCATTTGTTCGTAGCTATATGCCATGGATGTATGACCAGCCTTGCAAGTAACCCCCAAGACAACTGCAGTTTCTCATTCTGTCAAACACCGCGAAGACTTGAAGCGTCCATTGAGGATCGCAAATGAATCCGTGCAGAATCAGCAATGCAATTGGTCATTATATAATATATAATAGTAATAATAATAATAAAAATACTACTAATAATAATAATGATAATAGTAATAATGATAATGATAAATACTAATAATAATAGTAATAATAAACAAAAATAGTAATGATAATAATAACAATAATAGTAATACTAATACTAATAATATATATATATAGACATCTACTATGTTTGGATGTGTCGTTATTTTTTTTTCTGGTGGATCAAATCTTTCGTCGAACAGACCAACCCAGCAGAGAAATGTTTGGCCCTCCAATAAGATCATGGCCCCTCAGGGAGTCACCTGACGGCATCCATGGCGTAGGAGATGATGTCAGCTCGTCCAACATTCTTACCATGCTGGGGGATTTTTATCAATCCATTTCTAGCAACTTACTATACCCACTGCAAGGAATTTCTAGTGTGATGACCACAAACCATATATCTAGCCATATTCAGTTGGTTTAGTTATACATATATATCCCGACTACATCCGATTATATCAATGTTTATTGATGACATCCCCTTTTTGGTCCCCATGTATCTCCATCATATCCCCACAATTATCCCCATATGTAACAACTTGACGGTGGCACGGCTGAGGAGCGACGATGCGGAGTCCGCGGAGTTGGAAGCAACTGCCGCACAGAGGTGTGGGGCCCTGCGGGGCCACCGATCTGCAGGATGGAGTTAGCTGGGCGCCTATTGAAATTACTAAATCCATGGGTTGGTCATTGACATGGTCATCAAATATATATATATATATATATATGTATGTATGTATTGCGTTCATACATATAATCAATGATTTAGTCACCTATTAATACTATACTTAGTCATTTTTCCAGACTAAATTGAGCCATCAGTTGATGGTAAATCCAGAAGTTCAGGGAAAGTACCCCCCTGGCATTGTCTTGAAAGATGGAACCCCAAAGTTTGATAAAGTTTGTGCGCTGAAAAATTTGACCGCTTCCCGAACAGGCCATCGGTAGAAGGTGAGACTTGTAGACGCTTGGAGGATATCACGAATTGTAGCTATTCAATCAATTTGAGTTACCAGAAAGAATATTGATTTCATCAACGATCTCTGAGACATTATATATATATATATATATGTATAATGTGTATACACATATATATATATATATATGTATTGTAAGATAGATATATTTCTTTCTAATGATAGCGTATTTCTGTTGGGGTGCACCTGAGTCAAAGAGAAAGGCACAGCTGCTTTGTTGGTCCAGTGTTACAACACCCATCAGTGGTACCCGGAGGATTCCGGAATCAGGACCCAAGACCAGAGTCTCTGACAGCCTACCCGCAGAAGCTACCAGATCTACTATGTTGATATTGTTATGGATAGTTGTGGTAGGTGTGGTGGGTTTGAGACAAGTGACAGACATAGATTCCTTTCATGTATCCTAATGTCACTGGACGGATGGGTCTGGTTGGTTTCTGGGGCAACTATCCCGAAATAGCTGAACTATTCAGGCTCATGATTTTTTGTAATTGAGATATCAATATCCCATGATTTCTAGATCCCCAAAAAAGGGGGTGGTTGAAAATGTCCATAAACCATCCATATGCCCCTCCGGGGATTGATGAGTGCACCCCTCATCAGGCGTTTGGAAGACTCCTTTGCCACAGACTTTTCAGGTGCATTCGGGGTGCTTGGGCGGTGGTGGTTTCGATCCCCTTATTCAAAGAGATATCAGAATAGCAACTCCCCAGAAGATCGAAAAGTCAATTCCTACATGCATTGTTGAATATGATATATATATATATATATTATGTGTATATATATATATTATGTTTTATATATATATATATTATGTGTGTATATATATATATATATTTATATTGTTTATTCATATTGATAAAGTACGTTTTGATCTGCTTTGGGATTGCGAAAAACCAATCGGATCTTGTAGATTATTGCTACCTTTTCTGATGTATTTATATCTTTCCTATATTCCATCCAGGGGACATTCACTGCCCCTTCTTTTGTTAAGCTGGGTGAGAATACGTTGATTGAAATTACACTTGAGTTTCCAGAACCAAGTAAATCCATTAATACCCCATTCCCATTGGACATTGCTATGTTTATTGAGCTTTGCATACAGGCGTTTCATCTCCATTGACGGACATATGATCCCAGGGTTTTGCTGAGTTCAGCAGGAATTTGCCTGCAAGATCTCTGAAAGCTAACGCACGAAGGTAAAAAATCTACTCACTGCAGGTCTGGAAACGGGTAAAATTGGGGTAGCTGAACATGCAGTTGTTAAACATTGTTGTCAAATTGTGTTTATTCATTCATGGTCTTCACTTTCCGTGTGCTTGTCATGGTATCAGGTTTTCCAAGTATGCAGATCCCAGGAAGAAGTCACCGTCCTTGATGCAGCTCTACCGTTACATGAATTGTGTATCCATTGATAGAAAATCCTACTTTATAGGGTGCATACATACGCCTACTATTTGTTTCGCTTGTGGGAGGGTCAGGGAGTCTAACTTAAAGCATGCGTGAGTCAAATACCTTTGAATTTGATCAAACGAATTGAAACAGTCAAAATATGATATTCCTACATTTGAGTACTGGGCATTCCCTTGTTTACTTTGGCACACCCATGACATCTATTCGTTGATTTATGATGGTTCATAATAGCAAAACATACTCATACAATGGCTTCGAAACGGCAATCAACGGTTTGGTCCCAAGAGGGGGCGGAACCCCAAAAACTGCATTTTTGTCGGCGGGAAAGACCCAACTTTTGGATAACCCCGAAATGTGCATGATATTTTACGATTTTGTTACGAATACATCACCATCAACCTCAGCTAACATATTATTTCACCTATTCAGGAAAAAAAAACAAAACTAATCTAACTACCTTGAGGCATCCCTTTGTACATTATTTTCCTGTTGACATTGTATGCAACTCAGATGATGATTTACGATTGGTTGAAATACTGTGGTTGACAAGCCATTCATCCAGCTGATTGTCACATAGATTGGGATCTCTAAAAATGGACGTACTCAAAATCATCCAAGTCGGGAGTTGAGTATCATTGAAACCTGTCCGTATTTTTTTGGCGAAGATCTCCCTTTTCCGAGAAACACACCAGATGGCTGTGTTGAAGAACAGGCTCAACAGAACATGATCATCATCATCATGATCATCATCATCATGATCATCATCATCATCATCATCATCATCATCATCATCATCATCATCATCATCATCCTTGTCGTCGTCGTCGTCATTTTGCCCAATAAACATGAGTGATAATGATCATCAGCTGTGGGAAACCGTTCCATGTTTTTGGGAGAGATCACATCCTTGGACCAGATCGCCTTTCCTCGGAGCTGGGTTCCTCTGTGCAGGTGAAGGTGGGGAACTCAGGGAGTTGACATTATCCCAGTCGGAGGGGTACAACCAAAAAACACCCCAATTTGGGTAATTGTGCTTGATTATTGGGTTAACCTCATTGTAGCCAAATTTGCCATTTTCAGTAGGAAAATGATGATGACCGTGGGAATTCAACGTACCCCATTCTTAAGCAAAACCCCTATGTTTTGTTTGGGGTGAGATAGCCATGGGATATAAGCATTTTATGGGGACATAACAATCTCGGTGTGTCTGAACCTTCTCGGTATATGCAACCCCAATATATGGCCGGCACGGAAAATGATGGTGAACCATTGGATTTACTGGACTTTTGCACAAATCCGGACGGTCAGTTTGACCAATTTTGGGTCAAGCTAGATTTGTTGGAGATTTGTTGTCCTTTTTTCGGACCCACACCCATCTCAGCTCTGAAATGCCATTTCCGTTGTTGGTTGCTGGCTGTTTATTTTTTCTGACTGGTTCTCAATAGGGACTACAATAAGCTAACAGGATGACAGAGGCTTAATCCAGTTTCCACGTGTACTGCCAGCAATATTATTCCTGTTGTGAAGGAGACTTGCATGTGTGTCAGCGCGTCGCATTTTGTACTTGGTTGAAAGCATTGTTGGCAAGTCCTTTGAGCGGGGTTCTTCACTGGTTGTTCCATAAGAGTGTCGGTTGAAACTGTGGTTATCCCATGTTATCCCTAAACTCATGTGGTCGTATCATGTCGTATCCACAAAGTGTTGGTACTTTCATGTGCATGAATGGGTGATGTGATGTTGGGATGAAACGTGATATACATACATATGTGTGTTTGTATGCCTATGTATCCATCTAACATCATCTAACTATGTATATGTTTGTTTGTTTGTCTATCTACCTATGTATCGATCTACCTATGTATCTATCTATCCATTTATCTATCTATCAATCTATCTATCTATCTAATCTAATCTAATCTGATCTGATCTAATCTATGTTCATCGAATCAAATCTAATCTAATCTAATCCTATCGATCTATCTATCTATCTATCTATCTATCTATCTATCTATTTATCTATTTATCTTTTTTATTTCTATCTAAATCTATCTAAATCTATCCAAATCTATCTAACATCTATCTATCTAAATCTATCTATCTATCTATCTATCTAGCTATCTATCTATCTATCAATCAATCAATCAATCTATCTACTTACTCTTTTCATGTGCATGATTTCCCCAAACAATCGATCCAGTCTTGTTTACCATTATTTTAGGTGTATTTTTAGGGTATGCAGTACATGTTTAAAGCCCCCTTTCTCTATATACAATGCAATGTCACACACACACACACATACACACACATATCTATATATATATATATATGTGGACACGCGTGCAAATATATCTAAATTTATACATGTAAATATCGATATGTATGTATAATTCTGTATATTTATAGCTATATGTATCTATATTATATTTGGATATAATTATGTAGTCATCAATCCACCCAAATTTTGATTTTTCGTGTTCTTTTCACTGTCTTCGTTGTGAATTTCGCTGCTTTAGGTGGTGCTTCCTCCCGATGTGGCGCGGCGAAGCGAGGCCTTCTCCAGTTGCGGCTTGCCGCCGTGCGGGCGCTCGGGAGCCATGGGATACACCATCTTGGCTTTTCAAATGATGATAATGTATTAGGAAAACCAAGGAAAACCATAGCATTATAGTGTAACATCATTTTACTATCGATATGTAATATATAAAAGTTATACAAGGGATGGTTGGTACACCATGGTCTATTTTTCAGAAAGTCTCGCCACCAGGGCCCCAATCTTCCACGTTTGTAGAAATACAGTAAATTATGAATTTGCATTCCAAAGTACATAAGCAAATGCACTAATACTCTCTTAGGAATACACAATGAAAGTATCATGCTATCTAGATCCAGATAGTGATTTTTCAAACACATTCATACTCATACAAATAGTACAAATGTGTTTGAAGAGGATCTGAGAGATAATCTCATTCCTCCCAATTGTCATAGGAGGATCTCTCTAGCAATCTATGAGATCCACAACTTAGTGAGATAGCAAAACTATGCAAAACTAAATCTCTTTGCTGCGGCAGATCCCCTTCTGACATCACCATAGATAATTGCCGTTGATTGACACTGAGAATAGAGATCGACAGCAAAACAGAAGAGATTCTCAAGCCGCGAGAAGGCAATACATGGCATCCAAAGGTGCTGAAACCTTCGCTAGAAGGAGCTGGTTGCGGTTTCTAAGGAATATCGAAAGCTCTTGAGAGAACTCATGGCCACTCTATCACGCACCAGGAAAATCAACACAGGTGATGAAGTGCCCAGCAATGGCCAATCAGCACCAGGACTTCTTGAAAAGTTCGCTGTGCAGAGAGAGTATTCATTTCCTCCAATGAGGCAGAGGGAGGTTCGGGATGGAGTTGTTGCACATTTGGTCAACAAAGTCTTGGGATCGTTCACCAGGCAGCCCACTGGCAAGGAATGGGCGTTCAATGAGAGAGCAATGGTCAAAACGATGGCAACAAAACTAGATAGCTATGCCAAAGTCAAATTGGAAAGCGTGGGTGGCCGCTCTATTGTATGCACAGCTCAGGTGTCAAACATAACTTTGTCGGTAGCTATGGCTGAGTTCAGGCAATCGCTGACAATCCAACCTTTTAAACCAGAGGATACGAAAATTTAGGGCGATGCCTATCAGCAGTGTGGCCGAACATGCAGCCTGGTGCAGATCTCCTGTATGGCGGCCAGATTTGGTGGTTGGAGATTCAAGCGTTTTTCATTGGATTGGTTTTAAGGGAATATCTATACAGGAAAACATGGTTTTTACCATCAAATTTAGAGGTTTCCTGTAAATTTTCCCTTAAACCAATCCAATGAGTTTTGAATCGATTCTCTTGGCAGAATACTCGAAGCATCTGAGGCAGTAGCAGGAGCGATGTCGAGTAGAGAATCAGCAAAGCTTGACGATCTGGAAGAAGAAGTGATCAGCTGCCCTTCGCTTTTTGGGCATGCATCCTTTCACAGTCGCCAGAATTAGATTCAGAAGCGACCTTGGAACTTTGCAATCAATTGCCTTACTCAAGTGTATACATATATAACCAATCCAAAAAATAGATTTACGCATGGAAGTCAAAATTGAAAGCGGGTGTGTGACACTGGAACTATCCCAAGATACAGTTGGATTTGTTTTCTTGTGTCATTCATATATTTCACTATTTTTACCCCATCAAATTCCCCCACCCATACGTAGGGGTGCAGTTCCACATCGTAGTAAGCGGGTCGATAGCGGTCTATGTCCACAATTAAAGGAGTGATGTCCCAGTCCCAGCTTACGGGGGTCATTACATGTTCTTGCCACGCTCATAAGATTCATACCCAAATGAAACCCCAAGTACCAACTCATAGAATGAGATGTTCCCTAGTTGCAAGTTGGTTTATTCCTTCACCTAGCCAGTTATAATATGTTATAACATGTTATAGCATGTTATAACCAGAAACCTAGGTAGGGGTCTCTTAAAATGGGGGATCCCCTAAGATGGCTGGTTAATAATGGGGAAATCCGATGAAAATGGATGATGCGGGGATACCCGCGGACCCCCCAGCCGTTCGCCGTTCGTGACAACTGCAGCCGATCCCAAGGACCGTGGCGAACTCCGCAAGGAACTGGTCGTCCACCAGCTGTCTGGGACGGACATGGTCAGGGTCCTCAGAAGACACCGATGCCCGGTCCCCTGCTCAGTTTTGATGGTTTCCAGAAATGGGGATACCCCAATAGTTGGATGGTGTAGAATGGAAAATCCCAATCTAAAATGGATGATTTAGGGCTTGGATTTCACCAATCAGATGTTCGTAGTCGTAGTTCAATTGGCAGCATCCCGATGTCAGCAATCCCAAGAATCCCATGATTAATCCTTACCCTCTGGTAAACTGTTACATAACTATGGGAAATCACCATTTCTAATGGGAAAATCCACGCAATTTCTATGGCCATGTTCTATGTCACTACGTTTAATTACCAGAGGGCATTTGATATTTGGACATTTTGGACCAGGGATCATATGCTGATTGAAGCCTTTCATGGGGCCCATGTCAGCCCCGGATGCTGCCCCTGTGCTCGCCAGGTCGGATGGACCCTGTGAAGTGCCTTGTGATGTGGGTTTCCTACCAGAAGGAGGTCGAGCTCTTGGCTGATCCCATGGGTGACGTTCAGTGGCAGAACTAGCGTATTTGTTTGCAGATCTTTGTGTCAGCAAATAACGAACATGTTGCCTATATTATCTATGTACACAATGTAATGTTAGTGTTTTGCATATATATATATATATTAATATACATGCAAAATCATAAGTATACATTGTATATTTCTACGTATACATGTATGTGTATATATATATATATACGTTGTATTTGTTTCATATATATATATACAGTGTTTTATGCAAAATATAAGGGCATATATATATATATATATGTAAATTCGAAGATCATTGTTCTCCAAGACGCTGCATGCTATGCCAAAGTGGAACTGGAACTGGACGACAGTGGGGTGGCCCACCAGAACAATCTGATGATGTTTCTCTGTCATGGCCATTGAAGTTCTATCTTTACCTGATGACCTGGTGGGAAAGTGGTGGCAATCTTCTCAAGAATAGAGAATATCCAATCGTTTGGGGCATGTTCATACCATTGTGACTGTGTTCTGGATCCTGTTGGCGTTTGTTGATCTCGGATAAGCTGATTACATAGCGCAACAAGGGTCTTCCATACTTGCGCGCGGCCTGAACAAATAAACAATGCAAATAAATACTGACAAGTCGTGCAGATCCCACGATTGAAGAAAACACATACTGATTGAAGAAAACGATGTCCGTGTTTTGGTGAAAATCAATGGATTTGGTTGACAGGAACAAGGGGATTCTGTGGGATTTTCCCTGAAGGAAAATGTGTGGGAGAGAAGATTTGAGCATCAACACCTCAGTTGGTTGATCATTACAGGGATTCTACTAGCCAAATCTAACCAATATATATATATATACTGTATATGATATTTGGGATTGTCACGATCCAGTAGGGGAATCCCGAATCACTCACAATTAGTCAAAATGTATCCAAATTATCTTCTGGTAAAGGTTTTTCACTAGAGATATTTCATATTGAGTCCTGACTAAATTCATTATTGACCCCAACTGGTGACATGCTGATTTTGAACCCGATTGGTAAGAGCGACCATGAATTGGTGCTCTTCAGGTTGTGGATTAGTGAAATTTAGTGAACCTCTTAAGTATTTTCATCCAAGTCGGGAATGTCTTTGCCGAATTCTCAAAAGACGTACTGTAGATGTGTTAATTCAGAACAATGTTGTCCCAAAATCAAAGTCAGCTATCCCCGAATCGATTGCAACCGTTTCCAACGACATGTGGGAGGGTTCCTAAAATGGTGGGTACCCCCAAATCATCCACTTGATGTTGGGATTTTCCATTTTTTTAACCATCCATTTGGGCTACCCATGGTAGAAAAAAACCTCCACATGTGTTGACTTTTGGGATATCCCTGGCGCCAGGTGGATTTCTCTGTAGCTTAGATGGAGAATGGTCTTCTGCACCTCGCTGTGTCCGGGCACCTGGATCCTGGTGCTGGAGAAAGCCATGGATCCAATACCCTCTGGAAATTAAACGTAGCTATTGAAAATGGCCATTTCTAGTGGCTTTTCCCATTAGAAATGGTGATTTCCCATAGTTCTGTAAACGTTTACCAGAGGGTAGCTGTATGAAATCATGCAACAGCAGGTTGAACCCATAGTCAATGTGTACAAGGCATTACAAGGCAATAGCGTTGGATAGTCAATGATGTGGGATCTGTTCCCACACAAAACGATCCAGACATGTTTTGGGTACCGATCGACGGCCAGGCCTCAATTTGGTCTGTCGGAGACTGGGGCACATGTCAAGGACGGAGCTGTTGGAGGATATCACCCCACTGGTTACCCTCTGGTAAACTAACATAACTATGGAAACTCACAATTTTTAATAGGTAAATCCACTATAAATGACAATTTTCAATAGCTATGTTAGTTTACTAGAGGGTATCCTTCAGGAAAGCACGAAGACAATGAGCTGTCCGGGCGGAGGCTTCAGTGCTTTGCTTGTTGAATCTCGGGCTCGTCCAGGTGAATTTCATGGTGGTTGTGTTTTTTTTCCAGGTGAAATCGGCATCTTTTCCAGTCAAAAAGAACAATTTTTACCATCTGGTTATTTAACATGCAAAATGGCTAATTTTGGATGATTTTCCCATTGAAACCTCCATTTATAGGGGATTTTCAAATTTTCCATGGCTATGTTAAGTAACCAGCGGGCAACATACTTAAACTATGCAACAACCCCAAGTTTAGAGGGTGTCGAAGATGATGTTCCATGATTATATCTTGAACATGGCAAGTTTATGTGATGGTTCCACGGTGACATTTGATTATATACTTGATTTCAGTAGAATCCCATCATGTGAAATTTGGCAAGAAAGGAGTAAAGTCCATTTAAATGCCATTTTTGTTTGGTTGAAACCATTTTAAATATATGAAATCCCCCGAAGTGACTGACCTAGTTCCATTCATTCCAACAAAACAAACATCTGACCTCCTCACTTTCCAGGTGAACTCCCTATCTGGTGCCGGTCGAATCCAGGAGTTGCTGATGACTGCGGTGATGGAGGGATGCAGCAGCGCCAGGCGGTGATTCTTGCCCGGCAAAAATGGAGGATTTCAGCAGGAGAAATAGCAGTTTATGGAGTTTGAAGTTCGAAGATCTTTGATGCTGTGAACATGGGAAATTTACCATGTTTTTTTTCGTGGATTGTCGGAATTCGGCCAGACATATTTTGATTCAACATGATTCAACCTTATGATTTTTGGGATGACGAGGGTCATCAACCACTTAAGGTCAGTAAGATGATCCTCACAATTACTTGAACATGATACATGTTGTGGCATGAGTTGACAAACTACCCAGTGTTTGTCTACCCGCGAACCAGATTATATAGATATTCATACAAAAATAGATGATACATATATATACTGTACATAGTATGTGTATGTGTGATTTTGTGTGTACATATATATATGATGTGATAAACGACCGCCGCCCACATGATTGATGGTTAAACAATTCTCATTTTTGGCAGATTCATGTCTCTATTTTGGTTGATTTAAATGTTGCGTTGGATCCCTATAGTATTTCAGATTGATCTGCACACCTCCCAAATTTGTGTTATGGCCTAACCGCCAACCCGGTTTGAAATGATTGGCCATTGGCCAATGTCGACATTTCAATGCGTTATATCAAAGTTTATATACATCCTTGTTTAGGTCAATAGCTTCGACAAACATGTGATGGTCAATATTGTCCTGGAACCCAATTAACATAGTTTATAAGAAACATTCCAGGAAACCCTCGAATGTGACTGTCAACATTCAAAGTCTTTCTGCAACGGACCTACAACTCCATTGAAGTGTGCGGACGCATCATGACAGTCTACCCCTCATTAAGCATCAACATAGCTGTTGCAAATCTGGATGTGCATCCTCCCCAATTCTCTTAATCAGGAATGTTTAGCCTGGAGTCATAATCCCGTAGGCCGTAGGCTGTTGTTTGGATGATCGCTATTTGCGGGTAACCCCCCGAATTAATCAACCAGGGAATCCACCAGGTTAGATCTTAATCCGGGGTTGCCATAGTGGGTTTTGCTTGGCAGGTCACTTGCCCCGAAGCTTCTGGTTGCCATGCCATGTCGAAGCCGGTAGAGGACGGGCAAAATCTCGCTGAAACCCAAGATGAGGAATTTCAAACAGTCACACACTCACATTTTTAGAGTGGTTGTGGGGGGGGGGGTGAGTGGTTGTTGAGTGGTTGTGGGGTTACATAGATTTACTATTTCTCCCTCTCATACTTCAGCTCTTCGCCGGGATCACCAAAGCACCACGTTCATAAGCCGCTCTTCTGAGGGAGCCTTTAAGACATGATAGTCCTGGGATGAATCCACAAAGTTTGTCCAATATGGCCCAAGGTTGATTGGATTTTGTTGGATGAACCTTGGGTGAATAGTTTTTGTTTGTTGTCATTTGTCCGTGATACTGTACTGGGGATGCAGTAGCCTGGAAAGTTCAGTTTGTTTTCTTCAGGGTGTCAAAGATTGGCCATGCCACTGGGGTCACAATATCATGAGTAACCGACAAAATCGTTGTAATTTGTAGTACTATACAATTTAGTCTTGCTTCGCCTTGGCCTTTCTGAGGTTCCACAAAACCTTCAGAACCGATAGGGGACGACCCTAATTTGTGGATGGCATTACATTTAACACATAATTCTGTCCGCTACTCGCTTGTGCCGTACTCAAGAGTTGGATTTTATTCGATACATACCACGATGAAAAGAGACAATGATTTGCCAATGAAAAGGATGTCCAATTTCATGGTGGTATACTTATATGACACATGGAATTGACCACGGCACATCTGCATATACAAATGTATATATATATATGTATACAACACACATATATATATATATATACATATATGTATACATAAACATACTGTAAATTCTATTCCATTCCAAGTACTGGCAGTGTTGTACACCTTAGTGACTTTGCTTGCTTCGCGGGATCATCTGACGGCCAGGAGCAGAGTTGTCGCGCGACCAGCGGATGCCTTTGGGTACACCAGCGGGAGGGGGTGAGTCGGAAGAACGAAGACGCGGAGACTGCACCGACACAGAAAGATATCCGAGGGTTGATTTTTTTGGTGCAGATTTCTAATGATCAAATTTCTTTGCAAGAAAGATGGGGCTTTTGGATAGCTTTTGAATACATTCAATACATTTATATATACAATTCCAACATTATGTTTTTTTTGGGAAAACGGAGAGTGATTGTAAACCACGAGAGAATTGGGGGGCAGCATCGAAGAATGCCATGTCATTTGCGCATGAAACATGACCTAATACAGAATCCATCCTGACTGTGTCGCATGATTGTGATGTCATAGTTCAAGTTCAACCCCCACACGGTCATTCTACAATGTGAGGCCCCCTAGATAGCTAAGTTGGTTTATAACTCCAATAACTATGGTTATGATACTTATAACTATACTTAATGGGGTTTATAAACCAACTTATAACGTTTGGGGGCATCACATTCTATGGTTGTCCTATTCTCAACTCCCTGTTGGATCCACGACTTCGGGCGATCAATTCCTGGTGGTTTTCCATGTCGCTTCGCATCGCATTGAGTCCTACTTTAAGGACCCCTGAGCCCCTGCGTTTCTTTCTATGACGAAACATTCTTTTTTTTAGCACAATGGACCCCGTCTTCTGTTTCGAATTTGTCAATTCTCTATCCAGATAGGTACATTGATGGCATTTGCATTTTCGACCCAACCCTTTTCTTGGGGAAATAGTCTCTAGCAGCAGGAATTCAGGCTTGTGAAACATTCATCTATTACAAATCGTCCAGCTAAGTATTAGTTCCCAGCAAAACTATACCGTGAAATGGTTTCTTAAATTCCCGTTTCTTTTATTTCTATTGATCAAGTCCATACTCAGTGTCACAAAATTGTTTCTTGTCTGGTCAGCCACTATATTTTTGTTCTGGTTCAAGGACCACCAAGTTCCTTATTTTGGTGACTGAAGCCGCCATGTTTGAGTTACCACCCGTCAAAGCCCAGCACACCTTGTGGGCCAGGTGGAAGGTGCTTGGTCCACCTGTTCCAATGACTGCGGTGTCGGTGAAAGGCAAAGAACACGGCGCGGATGTTGGATGACCAAGATGTTGTTAGATACCCTCTGGTAAACTGTTACATAACTATGGAAAATCACCATGTTTAATGGGAAAATCAACTATTTCTATGGCCATGTTCAATAGCAAATTGTTAGTTTACCAGAGGGTAGAAACTCAGATCCCATATGATCCCATGGTCAAAAGATGGGGATATCTGCAGAATATCCGGGAATATATGGTATAAAACCAACAATAATGGGGATAAAGTGGGGATATAGTGGGATGCGATGGTTTGACCATCTCACATCTGATCCCATTACATTATGTGACATATTGTGACATCCCAATTGTTTCTTGTTGTTTGATCGGATCCCATCTCATTTCTGGTAAAAGGGTCTTATGGATCATACGGGGATGGGTCAAAACCTATGCTTACCATATTTGGGGAAGAACCATCAGTATCCAGCTATTTTAGGGTACCTAGGGTCCCAAGGTTTTGACCCATAACCATATTTCCACAACAGATCATGAGTTCTTCTGGGCTCAGCCCGGCTCAGTTCCTCGGCCATGGAGGTCCCGCAGCATCACGTGCTCCTCGCCAGTGGTGTCCGATTGCGCAGACAAAGCGGTGCCGGCAAACAGTCGGGAAACCCAGGAAAGTGATGACTGGTAAACTAACATAGCTATGGAAAATTGCAATTTATAGTTGATTTTCCTATTAAAAATGGATAAAAATTGTGTTTTTCGATAGCTATGTAAGTTTACCAGAGGGTATATATATAAAGTTTTTAATGTGGAGCAAATTCCTTGTGGATGACAAAGATATACATCTCGATCATCGAGATGTGCAGAGAGGATCTGAGATCGCCTGGGTGATTCAGCCTTGGTTGGATGGTTCAATAAGGAATTGTATATGTTTTGATTTAATGGCGTCAATGGGATGTAGCCCTGCCAATATGTCATAAACCGAGACGTTTCCTGAAAGGTGGATGTACTTCGGAAAGAAACATTTCCATGGAGATGTTCCAAGTAGAGTTCCAAGTAAACATAAGCAAACAATACACAATTCTTCCCCATAAACCTCAGGGAATTCAGATAAAAACCATTGGGCTTGAGCTACCGGAGATGGCTGGATCGTAGTGCTTGGATCTGCTGAAGATGTTCTGCTTGGATGACCACAAGGTGATGCCCTCAACCGAGAGCTAAGTCGGCAATCACAACTAGCTTGAGCATGGTTTATGACAGATTAATCTCGAAGTAGAGCATGGGGTTGAAGCAGCAACAATCATAACTGGAGGGCACCACCTTGGCAACCAATGAGGGACAATTGTTGTTATGAAGTCTGTCATGAAAGCCTAGTTGTAAGTCAGGTGAGTGCAGGAGAGTTCAGAATCATGCGCTATCCAATGCTTTGGTGCGTGGCACAATGTTGCATTTTCTGACATGTCGTTTCACAGATCAAACCACATGGGTATGTGTCCAAATTTAGTACCCAAACATGAGATCGTGTGTATATATATATATATACGATATGATATCAGGTATCAAACATGACTCAATATCAGTACTGACTGGTGGTTCCTTGGGTATTGGTAATCGACCCATAGCCACCATGATGCCACATCACCATCCACTCAGGTGAATCTTGCAGCGACTACAGCAACTGCCAGTGGCAGGCGCAAGGGGAATATGCAAATTTATGGCAACCTGTAGACCGGGGGGGCCACAAAGAGCTCATATGTCAGATCATTTTCCTCCAGATATGATTAATGTGAACTGTGTCTCTGTTTGCATCTCCATGCTTTATGATGAATTCGATATATGTAGTAAGAGACGGAGGGTACAAAGGGGTGCCCCATGGTGCCCCCCGAGTGTTGAGCTTCCACCACCAGCCCATCTTAGATTCATGGAGGCTCACTGGTCAAGTCTCCATCGCAGCCAACTATAAAAAAGGGCCCCTTTTCAACGGCCATATATTATGGAAATCTCATCTTTGTTTAACCCCATATGTCTGTTGGGTCTGTAGGTGATAGACTTGTGTTGCATCATTTTGGTTGTTCACCACCGAAACGCAGCTACCAAAAATAGCTGGGGGCACCACAACTCGTCAGATTCAAACTTGGAGCCTCTGCAGCAGCAGCTGTGGAGTTGGCACGCAGCAACTTGGTCAAAGGGTGACTTCTTGGACGGTTTGTTAAAGTCATTCGTGGCGGATTTCACATCCTTCAAGCAGACATGAGGGACCTAACCCATGCAAAAAAAATGCAATTTCATGTTGACTATCAGAAATGGGTCTCAACCACATGTTTGGAGGATGTCTATAGTAACACCCAAAAAGATTCAGAACAAACACATGATAGGTACTGCTATGTTTGAATTTGATAATGTGTTTTCTGCATCGTTTTGGGCAGTGCTACGTGTGGTTGATAGTTGGTATGACTTTACTGTCAGAACTTAGAATTCCAAGCATCAAAAAATAAATGCAAACATTGAGGAGGATGTTGACCAACTGCAATCAGATAACTAATTGGGGCGGTTTCATCCCGCTCAGGAGGTGGTGAATAACCAAGTAGGTTTCCGGTTGGATAATCCTGTAAGTGGATAGTTGCTGAGCACTCACTAACCGGGATGGGTAGGGTCATTTTGGTGCAAATGGGTCCACAGACATTTTTATTCTGGGTATGTCTTAATCTTCGTTTTCTTCTTTTGAGTGTCAACATTTTGACCCACTCTGATATTTTTTCTGGGGTAAACATTCAAATTTGAAGTGGTTTATGACTTGTAGCAAACTTATTAAACACCACGTTTCATGCCCACTCATTTGAGTTGGGGGGACGGGTTTTATGGAACTTGACGGGTATTGCATAGACGGGGTAGCCTTACTGATAGCTTCAAGGCATTCTCGATGACCATCAGCGGTACTGCTCCAGAACAGCACACTCATATCGACTGATATCAGAGTACCTGTTTGAAACGTGTTTTTTTGCTTCGCCACTATGTCAATATGGGCTCAAGACATCAACTTCATTCAAAGATCATGGACATTTACAGGAAACCAGCAAGAATAATATAGATATATAGGATACACAGTATCCGATATCCAAGTAAATCAACCTCAGCAAAATGCAACTATATTGTGCTTCATTGCCATTTTCTCCATTCAATATGTAATAACTTGCAAAACCCCCATGTTCGGAGAAACCCTCCGAGAACTGTAGAACACATATGTATTGGGGGAGGGTCATCAATATTAATCAATCCATTTGGGATTGATATGTTCACGGTGTGGCTAGAGTCCCATGGCACGGGATGACCATACCGCATATGGTTATATCCCCATTCTATTCCCTCTATGTGTATATTATGTATATATACATGATATTATGTATATAATTGTATATATACATATGTATATACATATAGTCATCCTGGAGTAGATAGAATATGGACATTTCAAAAAAAAATCCCCAGTGAAATTCTAACATCTTTTTGTCAATCCATTGTATCTACTTACTCTATCTACTTCTGAATATAATGATATATGATTATCCATTCCAGTATTGATCGTTCAATCATGTTAAATCCCACATTCCTCCCGTTGGTAAAGTGACCATGGCGCTGACTGAGGACTCGAGAAGTGACTTGTGAGGCGGACCCACACTGTCCCTCGCGACGCCATGGGTTTGCTGGGATCACTGTTTCCCTGCAATTGGATAAAAGATAAGTTATATATATATATATACGCGCAACGCCTGGGCTTTGCCCAGGCGTTGCAGCGTAGAGGGTTCCCATTCCCAAACAAATGTTGATGCAACTATACATTCAACGAAGAAGATCAACAGAGTTTCTACGAATTAGGAATAAAAATTCCCACCCCCGTTAAACTTTACAGTCAATTGGGAAGATCAACAAGGGTATTTAGGAATATAAATTCCCACCCCCGTTAAACTTTACATTCAATTGGGAAAGATTAACAAGGGAAATTTAGGAATATAAATTCCCACCCCCGTTAAACTTTACATTCAATTGGGAAGATTAACAAGGGAAATTTAGGAATATAAATTCCCACCCCCGTTAAACTTTACATTCAATTGGGAAGATTAACAAGGGAAATTTAGGAATATAAATTCCCACCCCGTTAAACTTTACATTCAATTGGGAAGATTAACAAGGGAAATTTAGGAATATAAATTCCCACCCCCGTTAAACTTTACATTCAATTGGGAAGATTAAGAAGGGAAATTTAGGAATATAAATTCCCACCCCGTTAAACTCTACATTCAACGAAGAAGATCAACAAGGGTATTTAGGAATATAAATTCCCACCCCGTTAAACTTTACATTCAATTGGGAAGATCAACAAGGGTATTTAGGAATATAAATTCCCACCCCCGTTAAACTTTACATTTAATTGGGAAGATCAACAAGGGTATTTAGGAATATAAATTCCCACCCTCGTTAAACTTTGCATTCAATTGGGAAAGATCAACAAGGGTATTTAGGAATATAAATTCCCACCCCCGTTAAACTTTACAGTCAATTGGGAAGATCAACAAGGGTATTTAGGAATATAAATTCCCACCCCCGTTAAACTTTATACATTCAATTGGGAAAGATCAACAAGGGTATTTAGGAATATAAATTCCCACCCCCGTTAAACTTTACATTCAATTGGGAAGATTAACAAGGGAAATTTAGGAATATAAATTCCCACCCCGTTAAACTT
>BGPT01000108.1:218595-249281 GCA_003297045.1 Symbiodinium sp. clade C Y103
TGATGATGATGATGATGATGATGATGATGATGATGATGATGATGATGAGTCCTGTGGTCGTTGCAGTTCCGGGCAAAGCCCAGGCATTTGCCGTATATATACATACACTATATATCCAATAATAGTCCCATATCCAATAAGAATTAGTCATATAATGTCATATATCTCAGATGATTTTTTCTTGGAAGATGATCGTAAATCATGAAATTTGGGGATATACCATGTTGCGAATAACTTATATGTAGTTTATCTATCCAGGGTGTACGTTTGCTCTAAGATCCCATGTGTTTGTTTGTTGAATTATGGTTTCTCTTTCTGCAACTATATAGTGATGTTCTCTTGCGGGATGAACATTTGCCATCCATTGGGATGAGGTGTGATCAACCCAAAAAACCGAAAGGCACGTGAGTTGCTACCCATGGACTCAATGTGAAAAGTGGTGGTAGAAGATATGCCACAAGATCTGGATGCATTAACAACTAGCAGTGTTCATGGGTTGATAATACAGTGTTTGAATGGCTTTGTACTAACTGGGGAGTATGAACTAACCCTAACTGTTAGGGAATAGGTTCTAACCAAGCAGTCTAATATCTCTGGGCTGTACCGAACATGATTTATCAATCAACGAAGAACCCTGGGCTTTGGGTTGAAAGCTGCTACCCTCACCCCAACCCTACCAGGGAAAAAGTTTCAGGGGAACAGTTCCTGGGTGACTTTTTGTTGATGGGATTGTCTTAAAGAAGCACTCATAAACACAGTTTGCCAAGTGAGACTGAACTGGAGAAGTTGATGCTAGTTTCTGCAATCACAGAGGAATCAACACATACTGGTTTAATGATGTTTAATGTGAATTACTTTTTCAACTAATTGTTCAACTAGTCCTGTAAGAGTTGGTAAATCGTCAGCAACAGCGTGAGATTCAGAATCATGCAGCATACCCCCAGAAACGCAAAGCATGCCTAGTTGTAGCAGTTGCCTTTTTTGCAAGGCCCTCGGAATCTGGGTTATGGAACCCGACAGTGGCCATTTCCACTGAACAAATATCTTCCAAACCTTTGTGTTGGGTGGTTCCATGTTAATTAAATCATGGGAGGGTGAGACTTGTTTGACATTTTCCCATCAGGCAATCAAACATGGCAATGAACAAAAATACAATCAATGGAGGTTTGAGTGGGAAAATTAATGAAAATTATCTATACATGGTGAAATATCCATTGCTATGTTGGATTATCATACGGTATCACCTCCATTCTCCCAGGTGTTCCTTTAGCTTTTCCCCTCACATCACCGCAACATTCGCATTCAGCTGGTCCTTCTCGTCGTTTTCCTCGTCGTTTTCCTCAGGTCCTTCTCCTTCTCCGGCATTGGTGCAATATTGCCCGGAGACCCGTTGCGGTGTTCGGAACGGCATTTTTTCATCCAAGTGCTCCACCTTGTAGTGGATCTACCATGGCAATCATTATCACCATCAAATTCCACTAAAGTCACTAAGTCCCATGTAAGATCCACGTTACATGCCATGCCAAATGAACCATTATTCTTGTAGTCGGTGGTTAATTCAACCCTCAATTTTCTCCCAACCATTGTTGGCGGGGGGTCACCGGGTGGTTGAATTGATTGAATACTCATCAGAGCACTTACAAGGTACCCGGCAATCAAACAGGGCTGGCTGGAAAGTCCACGATGATATGCATATATAATATACATACCATCATATACCCAGCTATCAACCTCCATTTAGTTCGGGGATTTTCCAGCCGCCCACATGATATTCCCATCTTTCATCATCCCATTGAATCGACATTGAATCCCCTTTGAATCCCCATGAAGTCTTATGAAAAACAACAATTTCAAATGGTTAAGGCAGAATTTTCCCAAATATATCCCTATTACATCCCCATAAAAACTCAGACGTGTTGTGTAAATCACAACATGTTTCTTGCTTATATCCCGTCAATATTCCTATTATCACCTTAGTCTTTTGCCTTATTTTGAATATATATTACCATCTGGTATATAGACATAGACCCTGAGAAAAGCTATTTCTAGAGGAAACTAATCTTCCAATCCCTATCTGCCAGGGTCTATGTTAATTTACCAGAGGGTATTCCCATGAATAACCTATTTGTTGCTTGAATCCACTGGTTTTGCCGGGAAATCCGATGGTCAAACCAAGCTTCAAGGGACGAGTTTTCGGACCAAGGTTATGAGACCGCCAGCTGCACGTGGCAAACTTCATCGTGGTGCTGGCCTCGATGCGAAGGGTTGATGCTTTGGAACGAGAAAGGATGGGAGAATTTGGCAGTTTCACCATTAGCCTCTGGTAAACTAACATAGCTATAGAAAATGGCCATAGAAATAGTGGATTTTCCCATTAAAAATGGTGATTTTCCATAGCTATGTTAATTCACCAGAGGGTACCTTTGAGAAATGATGATGAAATCATGAAAACTGGCGATTCAACGACATTTAAAAATCACAAATGGCGATTTTTTCTGCAAGATGAGGAGATTTATTCATCCAAATCTATATAGATATGGGTAGAGCATGGAAACCCATGGAAACCCTAGTCATGGCAGCAGAAAGATATCTTCAAAAGTCACAATATGAAAGAGCAGTCAGCGCTGGTGATACTGGGGCTGGGGAGTTGCAATGGGGATATATAACCAAAAAGAATGAAGACATTATATATCCAACATTTTACCATAGTTTTTGGGGTCATATTCCAACTTATTGAGGTTTTTACCATGGTCATATCCATGAATAACCATCAACAACAATTATTCACCAATAAAAAACACCATCAAGAATTGTCGTATGTGTCAAGCCATTGTTGGATGGAGCCATAATTCATGTGTCGTATTTATGGGATCTAAACCCGTCCATGCTTGGGGGCCTTTCGAACAATACCCATCAACAATTTGAATGATGTATTTGGTTGACGATTCGATGATCTCCTCTTTCCCCACTCAAACAAACAAATTGCAATCCTGTCAATGAAGTAGAAGAAGTAAAGTTGCAGCGCATAGAAGATTAAAAAGATGACATGTTGATCATACGTCCTATGAACAAACAACGCTGGACAAAACAGTCAGGAGCAATTTCATCTACAGTTGAATTGTCGAATCATATGTTTTTAAAAAATGGCAGATTGCCTATGGTAGTCTGGAATTTTTATTTCCGTTTGCATGGAAACTGCTTTGGCCCACAATTCCAGCCAAGCTTTCGTGCAGTGTCTCTCCTCGAAGGGTGGTTTCCCTGAAACCTTCAGCCTTTTGGTTTTTAGACTGACAAATCCAACTGGAGGTTTCCTGAAATAGTGGTACCCCCAACTCATCCATTTATAGATGGATTTTCCATTATAAACCATCCATTTTTGGGGTACCCCCCATTTTAGGAAACCCCCAACGAAATTTTGCATGATTTTAGATGATTCTGCTATTTAGATTGACTCTCATCCCCACCTCGATGCTTGGCTGGATCCACTAGATTCACGAAGATGGGATGAGACCACCAAACATCTCCCCACGTCGATCTGCAATTTGTGGGTCCACTTTGATATGTCACCCTCCATCTCTTGGGGTTGCCAAGAGCTCTGACCAGGTCTGCCTGTTCCAACACATGTGGCGCTGGCACGGCAGAACGGCAGGCACGATGTGGGATGAATGTCCTGAAATGAAGAGGAACATTCACATGTCCAAGAATTTTGGCAGAATTGGTCTATATTCTACTGTTTTACTGTTTAGTTTAATGCATTGTGAATCATTTTGATACGTACGTTTTAAAGTTTGTTCAAGAAGGCACCTGCGTGTGTTTTATTAATAGGATATAATTACTGTACTCCTTGGCACTTCTTGGATGGAAGGGACACAAACTGTCAGATCTTGAACAAACAAAGTTATTTACGTCTACGCGATGTGTATACTGTAGAAGGTCCGTCTACTACACTACAGACTTTGTTTTTTGTCTTTTTATGTGCTTTCTTTTTGTTCTAGTTTCGCCTCAAAATACGAAGCAACTCACCGCGCCAAAAATAATGCATTTAATCAGTACTCCAGACTTGTGTATAGTATATGTAGGCTATACCTATATCAAGATATATCTGTATGTTATACATGTGAACTGTATATTTATACATCTATATTATTCTATATTTATACATGTATATGTATATATATATGCAGAATATATTATACACACAATCCTTTGATAGGAATGTACTATATACAAACAGCATTATATAAACAACATTAAACAACAATTACCATCTGGTAAATTCACAGTTCGACCCTGGCATTAATCGGAATTGGAAGATTAGTTTCCTCTAAAAATAGCTATTCTCAGGGTCGAACTGTTAATATACCAGAGGGTATAATATTTACCATCTATACTAGAGGTTTCCCTGTAAATGTTCCCTTTTAACCAATCCTTCATGAAAGCAGTCCCTTCACCAGTCCCACAGTTTCACTATGTTAATATACCAGAGGGTATATTGATTTAAAACATCGATTTGACCACCTCAGACCATGGGTCCAGGTTTGGTGCAGCAGTGGCACCCCAGAGGATTGTGCTGGAGCCATGTGGGGGCGCCGCGTTGGGCGTTTGACTGTCCGCGCTGGTGGAGACCTGGTGATTGATTGGGTGAGATATGGTAAAACAGTACCCTCTGGTTATTTAACATAGCCATGGAAAATTGCTAATTGTGGATGATTTTCCCAGCTAGAAACCTCCATTTACTGTATGGGGGATTTTCCATGGCTATGTTAAATAACCAGAGGTTAACCCAATTTATGGCAATTTTGCGAACATGATGATCACCAACCAGCAAATTTAAGGAAATTTCCGTGTACCTGATTTTCCATCAAACCCATCTTATCAAACAAAATGCGTAATATGCCAGGTTGCATCAGGTTCGCAATGAATTGAACGAATCGTTTGTATATTGGTCTGAGTTATATCATGTGGGTATGCTTAAAACTTGGATATACTGTAGAGTTGCAGATTTTACTTTCTCTTGAATTATGCCTTTTTTTGTGTCATGTTCTTGTTACGTCTGGTTTCTAAGATGGCAAGATATGACGGTGGCTCTTTCTACAGATGACTTCCAATTCCACATGAATAGTTGGCATTCCATTGCTCCAGTCGGATTTCTAGAGGGCGGATCCCATTTGTTGGTCGCATCAAGGGCATTTTCTGGATCTCATCCACCGTCAAATTCGGATTGTGGTTAGTGAATTCCCACAATTCTATCATGGTTTTATATGACTTTATATGTGTCCTTGCAGCGAACACTTTACCATTTGATTGTTCTATAAGGAAACTCCAAGATTTACGCCCATATGTGAGTTGGACAAACATAGAATCATGAGTGATTTCCCATGGTGTTTTTTTTTAGCTGGCCTCCTCATGTCCCCATCCAGGCCGGCAGCAACGCAGTCGTGCTATGAAACAGTGGGCTGCACTTGGCAGAAAGGGCCCGGGGCCTTCAGAAACGGCCGACACGTCAGGCTCCATGGAGGATGCGATTTCTTATATTTTGAATCATTGCAAAGATGTTCTTCTGTATATGTGATTTGTATGTCCTCATAATTACTACTATACTATGTTTATTGTTTTGTATATAATAGATGTATAAAAGTTGTTTCTTTTTGTTTACATAGATTGAATGTTGGAATGGTCATGTTTTCTGTATATGTAGTATGCTAAAGCTATGTACTGTTGATCGCTTTGTATGTCTGGGCATATGTTTGAAGCCAAACTTTGAGTCATGATGTGCTGTTAATGTCAGCGGTTGGTTCATATCATGGGTGTGTTCTATACGCAAAGTGATGTTTGGACATAATTTGTTGATATGTGTTTATACTTTGTGTTTACATACCTGGCTGGATAGCTAGTCAAATAGATGAAGAACTTGATATACATATATATATATATATCGACAAACAAACTGAAGGTTCGAATGATTCAAAGCTTGGTAGAGGGATTAATAGAGTGTGGCTTGATAGACTGTTTTATGGACAGGTTGATTGATTCGTACGATATTGATTGTTGGATCAACTGAAGGAAGGTAAATTGATTGGTAGATTGGCCGATAGATAGTTTGGTTGAAAAATCACAGGGTGAGGGTGAGCCCACAATATTGTATGGCGGCTTTCATGCCCTTTATGACTACATGATATGTGTTTTTTTTTTTTTTTTCTGGAAATGGTGTATACCCCCAATTGTAGCCATTTCATGGGATAACGAGCATATACCAATGGATTTTTGCAGACAAACCCATATTCTATTTCAATTATTTTCTCACTGTGAAGATTGTTGGCTGCTGGTTTTGCTCAATGGTTGCTTGCATCGATCCTTCTTGACGCCGAGACGAATCCTTCTGCGCTTCTCCCAGTCTTTGCAGTGGATCAAGTAGCAAAGCGAGTGCACATCAAGTATACTGCTTGGTAGCTAGTTGATAGTCTTGCAAAGCCAGTATGTTGAACATTGTTTGACATGTTGATCCTAGGCTTCACTTACGCAACGCAGCGAGAGCCCATTCCCTTTGCCAAGTCAGCTGAATGCTTGGGATCCATTCCTGGTTTTGAAAGGATATCAAAATGAATCAAAATGAATAATAAACATGTTCACAGTTCAACTAAGGCAATCAAGTCTTCGGAACTGCCAACTTGCGCGATGGGATGTCGAAGAACCGTGGACGATCGCGGTCTGAAGAATCCTATTCTTATGAGTTTCTTGCCATCAGTTCAATGGAAGTCAACCACTGTACTATTGCTTGTTGTTTTCTGATGTGCTGTTTTTTTCCAAGTCAGACGATTTGGGTGATTTTATTCCTCTCTAATTTTATTCCTCCCTAAATGTCTCTGGTGGACATGAGCAGTTCAATCTTTCCGCATGTGTTTTGGTGCACAGAGCTCCAGAATGCAGCCCATCGTTCTCACTTCTCCCATATTTGTAAAGTCCCTATCATCTCCAGTATGAATCAAACAACCGATCACAAAAAAAAAAACAGAAGGAGAAGAAACAGATAATTTCATTAGCACAACAGCTGGTGGGTCTTTTGGTGACTTTCAAGAGCACTGGTTGCTGCAAGGGACACGCCCCGGGATCGAAGCAGAGGCATGACAGCTGGTAGCAGCCATGTTGCCTGTGGAGCCACACCGAAACGGCTTTGTCTTTCTGATTTCGGAGGTTTCGAAAATGATCAATTTCATTTCCAGGATTCCAGTGGATTAATAGATTTATCAGGAATTTACTTGACCATCAACCTTTCAGGGTGTTCAGCAACAATAGTTCTATAGTATTTATAGACATTTATAGTCTTACGAGCTCAATAAGACACACACACACATACCGAAGTATATCATAGTATATCACATGTTCAATTGGATTGGCCACTTGCAGGGAGACTTTTATTAGAATTTCACTGAATCCAGTCAATGTGATGCATCGAGTATGGATAAATGGGGATCCTGCTAGTTTAAGGGTGGATCCATTCCATGTAATGTGTATTTAGAATATTTGTGTGTTCTGTTCTGTTTGAATTGTGTCTACTGTTGGGTGGGCTACTAAGACCCTCTTCTGTTGGATTTATTGCTATGTCAAAGACAAAGACAAGCTTTGTATGTGCAAGGACAAGATTATGATGATCCCTGCCCTCTATGATTATCACTTTGGCTGAGACGATGTTTTACCATCGTCTTTGGCAGCAATGTTCATGCATCCCCATTTTGCACAAGCTTTCAATCCGAAACCTTGGAATAGATGCTGGAGCATGCAAGATAAGGCAGAACGCTGCTTTGTGGCAGGAAGTTACTCCTCCTATGAGTATTCGGAAGAGGATACTCCACGTCCCTGGATAGCATAAAGTGATTTGGGACCTCGGACACATTGCTTGCTGAAAGTCAGCCGGTTCGAGACTTCTAAAGACTAGCCATACGATACATATTATATACATGTGTATACGCATACATATATACAAGATAAATATGTGTACTCTACATGTACGCCTGCATAGTTGCATCAACAAAACCGCAATGATGGGCAAGCTCGGCGGGAAAATTCATGTGGTGTGTAAAAAAAAACATATGAATCATTTGGAACGTTCATTGAAGCATGGGGCCCTGGAAGTTATTTGCACCATGTGTTTTTACCAACCTGAAGGAACTAAAAGGTGATGATCATCATCCTCTGGGTGAAATGTCCTTGGTAGCGATTGACGTTCAATGTGGTCAAAGCAATGAACATAGATTATACAATATATATATATATGTACAGACCCTTCTAGGTTTCCATTTTTTTAGCTGCTCATGGATTGAAAAAATATGCTGTTCGATATGGAGGCAAAATCAGTTCATAGTCTTTGCAGCGGGGTTTTGAAGTTTGCAGCCCTGATTCTCTGAAACTTTCGTCAATTTGAAACCTCCGTCCTTTTTGGAAAGGATAATATGCCGAAGACTTTGGTTAGTGAAGGTTCTTGAAGTGATAAGTGATGAGTCCTCTTGCGTGTCCTGCTGTAAATGACTCCTGTCTCAGACCTTATTTGAATGTTGCTTGCATCCAATGTCTTGCTGGTCTCATCCAATCCTGCAGTTTCCTGGTCCGACTTGTGTTGGCTTTACCTTCAGTATATCCCCATTCATGTTCTGGTAATTATGTGTAATGTGTGTTCTCCATCTGACTTGGGGTGATTATACCAAAATTGTTTCATATCATGTTTCGCTTGACCAACCCAAATACCAAACTAGTCTTGGTCGTTTGCCTAAAAGTTGAACCTTTCCCCCTCTGAGGCAAAGGAAAGGCGCGCCGCGTGGGCTTTTGGGGGGCGGTGGGTGGAAACCAAAATGATCTTCGGATAATTATTGTTGACATATTGGTTTATAACTCCAATAACTATGGTTTATGATACTTATAACTATACTTAATGGGGTTTATAAACCAACTTATAACTAGGGGGCCTCACATTGTAGGGCTCATTGGGGTTCAGACATCTACACCTGGTTGCTTGTTTCAAAGATGGTTTTGTCTTCCATCGCGGGATGATGATCTCCAATGGCTACTGTCTACTGTCTGTGATATAAGTGAACCAACACCGGGTATATTCATATATTATCTACTGTAAAGACAATCTGTATTTGGTGGTTCATAGAATTGGGAATCTCCAAATCATTCAAATCATTAGACCTTTTTAATATATTCTATTATTGAAACCCATAGTGACTTGGGGATCCTCCATTTTTAGAAAACCCCATATGTTTGTGATTAAGTCATGGCTGTTGTTTAAGGCAATCTCTGTGTGGTGCCTTGGCATTATTTCCTTGCTGGATCCGAGTCCCTTCGCATGGGTGATCCTGTTGTTTATCATTCATGTCTAGAAGAAAACGTAATGCTTTGGGAAACTTCTAGTAATCAAACAATGGAACATCCACTATTCATAATTAGATGAATTTCCCATTCAAAACTCTATTCATAGTGAATTTCCCAGTTTGATGACACCGGAGGGTACTCGATTTTCACTGCCAGAATGTTCAGTAGGGAAGCACACCCATGGTGAAGCCGTTGGGAATTCCACTTTGGGTTTGGACCCAAATTGGCAGTGTGTTTTAGCCGGGGAAAAAGGAATGGAGTCAATGAAAAGTCCAAACAAAAACAATAGAACACTAAATCAAAGCGGTATTATTCTGTATTGTATACCCTCTGATTATTTAAGATAGCTTTGAAAATTCACCATGTTTAGTAGGTAAATCATCATCAATAATCATCTATAAATAGGCCATGTTCAATAGCTATCTTAAATTACCAGAGGGTATTCTCTGGCATTACATGACCTATGCTGTCCTGGTCATCTTTGGTGAGGCCAAGGCAAAGGCTGCTGCTCAGATGATTTTCAGAGCACGGGCTCATCTCTTGTGGTGGTAGAGTTTGCCTGGATGATATCTGGGTTTGTCGAAAGATAGGACAGCCAAAAAACTTGATTGTTTCCCATAATCTTGCATTGTGAAAGTGCAATGTTGAGGTATTCTTCATTTTGAGATGTACCCATGTTGCAAAAACAAACTAGACTGGGGATGCTGGTATTGGGTCCTTGGTTTGCTTTTGCTTCTTGATCCGTTGAATTACAAGCTCATGTGATAGGTAGTTCTATAGCTGCTGTGCATCCCCGAAATGATGCTGATGATCCTCCCAAGTGATACCAGAGGACCCTAAGTAATCCCAAACGATGTTGGTCTCTTTATGTCGAGTAGAGGTATCGGAGACTACTTGCAGCGTTTGATAAACTGTACACATACAATACATGAAATGATACTCGAGCGTAGGTGTATGTGTATCAACGCCAGAGACGCATGTGTATATGTACCTGGATTTATGTATTTGCATATATGTATGTATATTCAATATATACATATATAATTGATATATGTATATACATATATATGTATATATATATATGTATAGATATATATACATTGCAGTGTGTGTGTGTGTCTGTGTGAGTATTGCGCAGATAATCTCCGTGTTTCTACGCGTACTGGATTAAGTAGGGCCCAGCTGGATCTTTTGCCACGGCGCCTTACTCAGGCGCCCAAAGCAAAGTCGTGTCTTGGCTGTTGATATTGGGAGCCGTTGGACATCCAGTTGATTTGATAATACTCATTCAATTTTACAGCAATAGGGTCTTTGATATGGTTTAACCAACAGCACATGGATATAAAATGGATATAACTGATAAATGATGCTTGGTTGATGATTAGTTCGGGGATTATACTACTGTAACCAACACGTTGGGGAATATCCCAATCCATTAGGGGCATTCCTATATCAACCCGCCAGTAAAAAGGGACGGAACAGGGTTTAGGAATGTTTTGAACACTGCTCACTTGGTATCCTGTCAAACCCGGATCAACAAAAACCCTGGTGGATGAAGAATCTCGTGGTTGGCACCAAATAGTGATTATTTGGCTTGCGCCAGTTTTCTAAGCAGCCCAGGCGTGAATAAAAATCTGGGATTGACATTGACACTAGTCAATATCCATCTTTTTTGGTATAGCCTATAGGCAGCTGCAAAGATGTATTTTGCAGACTTGCTGCCCACAATTTTATATAATGTATTTGTTTTCCACATACATAGCATATATGCAAACCATGTATTGTGCTGATGATAATGACATTGGTCCCTGCCTGCAGCAAATCACAGCAGCGTTTTGGTAACTTGGGGACGCCCACTGTGACCGCTGTCAGGAAGGGCCTGCCTGTGACTTGGCGGGTTGGTTCCTGATGGATTGATCAAGAGGGATCCCCTATTTGGGTCACGACATTCTGCAATACTTTTACATCTATTATTATATAAACACTACATGTATATGTACATAAATGATGAACAATATGTCATTACATTTACATAGATTGATGGATGCATGGATCGATAGATAACGTTCCCCGTCATTTTGGAGGCTTCGACTCCACAAAATTGGGAGTTAACGATCCAAAATAGGGGTTCTCGAATTGATTCCTGAAATTATATTACAAACCATGTTCAGAAGCAACATGTTGTTCATCAGAGACGTGGTGCCCTCTTGTAAACTAGCATGGATGAGGAAAACCCACTATGAAAGTAGACCATTTTCCGAGTGGGAAACCATGTTTTTTGTTTCACATCTTTTTGTATGTTTGCCTCAGGGTAGCAATTCACTGGGTCTCTTATTCCCCAAAGTAAGCCCCATTCAGTTGGGTATGTCACGGCTTGTACAGCTTTTTGAAAGCCTCAGCTACATTCAGCACTGAATCTTTTTGAAAGCATATATGTTTTTAGTGTCAAAGGATTGCATGGACATGTTTTATCAACTGTGGCATCTTGTTAAAGCATGGGAAACTGCTTCCCCCACCCAAGCTCAAGCCGTGCAGGCCACACGAGTCAAGAAAGACGACGCAGAGAAGTACCAAGTGGAAGTGAGGCCGGGGGCGGCCGGGGATGCTGGTAGCAATGGACATCGGGCCAATGGAGCTGGGGTAGAGTTGTCTTTGGAGCAGAAACCATGACTTGTTGATTCTATGATTTCTATGTTTTTAAGGTGATTGTGGCTGAATCATCTGAATGTATCATGCTAGTCCTTTGGTAGACGTGTGTTCAGGTGTGTACTGACAGTCACCTCGTCACCCACATGAGTTATGATGGAACAAATCTGCCATACAAAACATTTTATACACACACACACGCACAAAGACTTTGCAGATGATATTATTCATGTCAGGTAAACCCTGCATGGCACTCACAGAGTATTTTCTTTCAATGCATTAAACTAGGCAGGAGCTCGCAGGACTTGAGTGATCATATTACTGTAGCTTATATGAGTACCTTCAACTTGGATATAATCATCCCTCAAAAAGACAAAGGCTTCAATTCACATCACTATGTTGGAAACGCATGTTACTTATCTATCTTTGTGGGGAGGGGTGCTATATGTATATGATTGTATATATAATCTTCAACGGAATCTCCCCAAGTTAAGTGACCTTTGGATCTCCCAGTTGATGTTTCCATCCGCAGGATCGACTCGGCTGCCGATCTCCGCAACGCAGACGTGGATCGCTCGGATCCGTACTGTCTGGTGGAGGCAGGTGCTGGGTTGCGGCAACTGGAGATCGGGCTGCCATTCTTCACGCGGAACATGATGAAATAACGCGGTTTCCACCAATAAATCTATATAATGTATATGTTTTTTTTTCATTAGATGGATAGGTACATTATGTATGTACATTATGTATCGATGATCCATTATGTATGTATATCTATGTAGTTATATATAATATGTGTAGATACATATTTAATCAATACATGGGGCCTACCCCCAATAAAAAGGTGCCTGAATTGGGCGGGTTCAATGTTGGGGACAACCAAATAGATGTTCTTCCATTTCTTGGGATCTCCCAATTTGAAGAAACATCCCTTTTATGGGAAACGTACAAGGGATTCTTGAGTTCCAAATTTTGAGACATCCTGATTTGGCGTTTGACATGGGGCATTGCAAAGAGTGGAATAGTGAACATCCCCAAAATCAACAGAATACCTCTATATTGGACAGTAATTGCATAGGTTTCGTTTCAAAAATATCTGATTTTGACACCAAGTCAAATGCAAAGACTGGATCCACCCTTTTTTCCGCTGATGCCTAGTTTGTTTGGAGATTATCCAACAGTCCAAAGAATCCACCTTTTTATCGTCCTCTATGGCGGCCGGTCAACCCTCATCACCTGGTTGGGTATTGAAAAAAACTGAGGCGTTGACATCGATTTGCCCCGAAAATTGTATGTCATCACGGATATCATGTTATATACCCTCTGGCAAATTCACATAGACCCTGGAAAATCGAACAATTTCTGAGTGGTTCCACCAGTCTTCCAACCCCTGCCAGGGTCTACCCTCTGGTAAACTAACACAACTATGGAAAATCACCATGCTTTTTTATGGGAAAATCCACTATTTCTATGGCCACTTTCAATAGCAAACTGTTAAATTACCAGAGGGTATGTTAATATGGTGGTTTCCTAGAATAAAGCTACCCCCAAATCATCCCTTTATAGATGGATTTTCCATTATAAACCATCCAATGTTTGGGTACATCTCCCAGGCCGCAGGGCCGGAGCCGCAGTTGGACCTTGCGGAGCCCCTGGGCTGAGAAAGTAAAAGCTGCCCCGGTTGGGTGTCCCGTGGTTTCAGAAGAAAACAACAAAATGGGTATGTAAGGGATTATAAGGGATTATAATGGACTATTGTATATATATATATACATATATATATATGTATATAATTGTTAATTCAATGATTTTTCTTTACATTGTTTGTGAATTGATTCACGTATTTGCGTTGTATACACGCATGTGTACATATGATATGATATGATTGATATGGGTCAAGTAGTTTTCTTGTCCAATTCTGAAATTGGTTGGTTCATAGCAGGGTTAATAATGGCAGATATATCTTAAATATCTTCAGTGGAGATTTTCAGAAGGTCACAGAGAATGGATGCTTTGTGGACATGATATCCCTCAGCAAGATGACTTCTGAAAGCCTCTGACTCGCTGCCACCTCTCGGGAGCTCCTAAAGATGAGACTGATCAGATGAGCAGTGTTCAAAACCCTTGTTAGTTCAGGATGATTCAGTAGTTATACGATCATAAACGTAAAACCTGATATGATATTATATTGACTATACATATTGATTTATGACTATACAATACTATACATATTATTGAACCAACAAGTCTTTGCATGCCTATTTTGACCATACATTTGTGGGTTATGCAAACTCTTGTTGGTTCCGATAACGTTGGGGATTTGTTCACAATCCACTGGGGAACCCTGCCAGGCCAGGAAGTGGCCACCATACTTGACCATGGGGGATATGCATAGTACGTGCTGGGAATATCCCACATCATATACCCTCTGGTAAACTAACAGTTTGCTATGGAAAATCACCAAATCACCATTTTTCATGGAAAATCAACTATAAATCACCATTTTCAATAGCTATGTTAAATTACCAGAGGGTATCCATGTGCCCCATAGTTTTTTCCACTTGCCATGGACATGGACTGGTCTCAGGTACAAGCGGCGCTTGGAAACGATCTACAAAGATCGCGATCCCAGCAAGGTCTCCGTCACGTGGAGACATGTGGGGTGTTTGGATGTCCCGGTGTGCACTCCATGGTAACTGGAAAATTTACCAACATTTCCCCCCAAAATCAACATATCATATACTCACCCAAATGGAGCTAAATGATGGCAAATATACCAGACATGGAGCATATGGGTGTGGTAAACAAGCCCACTTGGAATATGTGTTGGCATTTGATTGGGTATAGGTATGCAAGATAAAAACAATGTTGTAAAGCCAATTCACTTATATATATTTTATTATTGCAAGGAAACAGCTATGGAGAAAAAAAACAAAGCTTTACTTCAATTTATTGTTAGAGTGGGCTTTGGTTTCACCGTCAATCAATGGGGATGAAGCAACACCGATCTTGGGGATACAACCACAAGTTGACAAGACAGATGGAGGCACAAGTATTGTATCATGTGAACACACAATGTCATAAACCATTCCCAAGTTTCCAAGTGACTTGTTGTTTCGGGGGGCTAAGCTATACCGTAAAGAACGGAGTTTATTCTTGTGTTCACCGCAATGTGCACTGCCCTGCAAGTTGATATTGATATGGGTTATTCCTTGAGAGATGTAAGAATACAATGATGATAATCATCTGCTAAGCATGATTTTTCTTCTCTAGCACATCGAAGCTTAGCACGTACATTTGGTGCTTTATGATACGGGAAACCTACTTACACCCAACTTCAGTGGCCCCATCTGCGGGACAGGCGGATAAGGTGGCCAAGATGATCGAGAAGTTCCTTGGAGCGGTCGGTTGAAGATCCCACGGGTCCCACGATGTCAATGATATCAACATGCCACGCGATTCCTGAGCTAAGTCTTGATGTTATCCTCCAGTGAACTAACATAGCTATGGAAAATCACAATTTTTAATGGGAAACTCCACTATAAATGGCCATTTTCAATGGCTATGTTAGTTTACCAGAGGGTATCATACGTTGAACCTGCAGTGCCTGGTTCTTGAACTTTCTCAGATTTGGCCTGGAGAACAGATCATTGGTGCTTACCTGGGATGATCTCGGTTTGTTGACAGCGTCTTGGAGTACCAAAGTTGAACATGTCAATTCCTAGTTGAACTCGAACAACAACTAATTTGAATATGATTGTATTGGATAATTGGATACGTATACATACTGTATATATATATATATTGTAATACATAGTCTGACTATGTCTGACTTGTACTTAGAAACACTTCCAATTACTTAGAAATTTTAGAAGACGAAGATGTGGATTCGATCTGGGCTGCTGGCTGGCATTCGATTGACAGAGTGCCCAAGCGAAGTGATGACAAAAGCATCGGCAAAGGTGCCACCCTACTTTTTTCTGATGTAGCCACAAGATTTCTGGTGCGGGGGTGATTGGGGACTAGATGAGAAGAGCAAGGATACCGAATCCCCCAAAATGATCAGAACCCCAAGATGGAATCCCAAAATGAACAGGTCCACTGTGAGGCCAATTTATTGGAAATCGGCGGAATCGTTTTTTCCAAAAGCTGTCATGTGTAGTACAATGATGACCCAGATCTATGCATGCAAGGTATCCGGGACAAGAGCATTTCCTCTACGAGACTGTGCCTGAGCCAAGTTCTACTATATAGGGAGGTTGGAAGTGTTGGAAGTCGAGGTTTTGGGAACCACAGGTCAAGATGGGGGTGGTCAGGTCCTTTCCAACAGAGAACTATACTGAAATGGGGGCTACTGTACATGATTTTGATCAATTCTAGATTATCACATGTTTATACATTTTTTGGGGTAGACCCCAATTTTAAGGAACCAGAACTTATCATGTACTGTAATCGTTACATTACTAGTATGAAGATTTCAGCCCGAATTGAAATAACATAGCATGGATGTCACTGACAGAGAAGGAGAGGCTTTGGTTTAGAGAAATGCGGTCAAAAACAGGCTAGCTTCAGTTCCATTGAAGAATCCGCGGTTTGTTTATGTTCACTCCTTCGTTGTCCTTTCCCACTGGTTCCCACTGGTTGGATGAGCGATAGGGGGATACCTCTATGTTTCACAACCTCTAGGCCCCAAAAAGAATACAGAACTTGGAGGTGCAAGCCAGGATTGGGAATAGGGTTTATATGGGTTTATAGCATTTAATAACCATGCATGTCCACGCTTGTTTGCGGGTTATGGACCACTCAGATCCACTTCGAGGAACTCGGATCCGGGATGCACATTAAAGAATTGCCGAGCTTGTTTGCTTTCAATCATCAGACATCATCAAACTCAATTTTCTATCTTGGCGTAAAACGGATGGACACCATATCTCGTTTCATATAGGGGGTAGTTCACCGCGAATTAGTTGAGCCTGACTTGGCATATCGTGGCCTCACAAGAGCATTAGCCCCACGGACAATTACCAGCAGGCCCAATCTCTCACTTTGTCAGTGTTTATATAGTTTGGTGGTCTTCTGATTGGTCCGTATATGAAGGGGAACTTCCGACCTCAATCAGCTAGGAATCTATGTGAATCGTCAGGCAGGATATTTCAGGGCCACCTAGGTCATCCCGTATCCCTGCAAATTGTGGGAAATTGAACCAAGGCTTTGGTTAAGATCTGATCATTTTGTTGATTCAGATCCGATAGCTGCCATAGCTTTCAGGCTCAGTCCCCAAGATTGCTAGCCAATTTTCAATTTCTACTGGTTGAATGTTCTTCTTGCAGCTCAACTGTTCATATACCTCCATTGTTCATGGCTGAAAGATGCTTATAAAGGACTCAAGTCCACTAGTTTTTGATATGTTGATGGGTTTCAATTCATTTTTGTATAATTGTATATGTTTGCCACCTAAACACTATTTGTGCTTATGCAACCTCACTTCGACTGATCAGATGACAGTGTGTGCTCCTGAAATCTTAATCCTTGCAGGACAACACAAATTCTTCTAATTTCAATCTCTATGTTTCTTCTTTAAAGGGACATACCCCTCCAAGTTCCTGTGGATTTACAATGCGCTTAGTGCAAATTCATTTGAATCCCTCTTCTTCTCATTCATTTTCTGGCTTGGAATGTGTTCTTTTGACCTTTGCATATTTTTCTTGTAGGGTTAAACCCTTCTCGATCCCACATGTTGATCACAATTATGTGAAAAGCCATTTCTTCTGATTGCTTAAAGATTATTACATTACACTTTATTACACTTTATTGGTGAGCATGTGGGCTATTAATCACTTAATTCCCAATTTCACAATTGGCCTATCGCCATGTGTGAGCACGCCCCATGTCGATTTCGGATGGACATTGGCGGAAAAATCAACACAGACATGTTCGTTGTAGATGGTTGGAATTGTCTGATAAATCCTATATTAATGGTGAGAAAATCATGGATTTTCCATAGAAAATCATGGATTTTCCATAGAAAATCATGGATTTTCCATAGCTATGTTAGTCATGTCATAACCAGATACCTGGGTCGCCCAGGTCTGCTGGAGATATGCTGTACCTCCCAACTGGGACGGCCGATCGGAGCTGCCCCCGGACCGCTTTGAAGAGCCACCGGTGGCCCGACGGGTTGAAGCGACGGTTGGTGCCACCTGGAAGGTGGGGGGTTGAAGAACCTAAGACAGAGTTTGATGGGATTTAACAATATGGAAATATAGGGATGATTTAACATTTACAATATAGGGATTTACTTAATGGAAAGATTAAGCCGCGCAAACAGGGATTGAATATGATTGAATGGGATTTAAGAAACCAAACAGCGGGGTGAAAGATTTGGGTTTTAGAGTAGATGTCCCTATATTTCTGATTATTTATGGGGTATTTGATCGGTTGATCATAGGATCCTATCAAGGGTTAGTCAAGCCACATCAAGCCGACCTAAAGGTTGGTAATTACAACTCTAGATGTTCACCAATCAGGGATAAGATCTGAGAAGTGGGGCCCACTCAAAGGGTCATGTTTTTTTCACCAACTAATTTTTGCCAATATTCTCATCCAGCTGATGGCTTCAAATATTCTGTATGTTCAATTGTGTTTGGGATGATAATCACAATAATTGAATCTAATTGAAATTCAATTGACCAATTTTTTGGGGATGAGTCGGTCGTGCTGCTAGTTTGTAAGTCTCAACACCAGAAGCATCCAGAAACTATGCCGGGTTTTGACTAGAACTACAATTCCAACCTGAGACTGTCTTTCTACCATAGCTGTCCTGACCCCTGGTGACGCAAAAGGCTTCCCGCAAATCTGCCATAGTAAAACCGGCAATCGCACCCCCACTCCAAAATCAAAACATGGGAGGAACACCACCACCAAATCATAAACTTTGTCATACCAAGATCTCACTCCTCGGGCACTGCGAGACAAGGCAGCCGAAAACCATTTCCGCACCAAGACTGTGTCGAACAAGCTGAATCCAGTCACTTGCACTGCAAGGGCGCAATAGTGGTGCTCAGTAGGGAAGGGGGGGGATCCATCATGTTCCACAATAACTATATGCAACTATAAATAACATTAAATAACTATGAACAATCATCCCATTTCATCCCATTTCCCCATTCCCGGAGCAGTCACCTGGAAGTACGATCACCTCCAGGGACCAGCAGAATCCTACAATCCTACAATAGAACACTCCTTGGTATTCACATCTAGTCATAACAGCCGTTTTAATTATATAGGATTATATAGGTACTGTATGTATGTGTATACACAGATTATCATATTGATATATTAGAATGACCTGATTCAATACTTCAAAAAGAGTTCAAAAACAGCATGCACACCACAGTCCTTGCCATCCTGGACCTGATCAACCTCACTCTCATGGCCAACGTCATGCTAAATGGTTCATGTTGGTTCATGTCGAATTAAGATCCACAATGATCATCATCCAAATGTGTCATTCTTTGCTCAGAAGCTTTGTCTTGGGTCTTCAGCGTGGTCACGACTGAGGTTTGGAATCACACGGGGAAGTTGGTGCTCCTGGAGGCCCCCAGATTTTGATGTGGTTGGAAAAAATACAGAGACAGGGTGACAGGGTGGGGCAACTCATATCAACCCAGGAGAGTTCTAGTATGTTCTAGTTGAGAGTATACCCTTTTTTTGGGGTGGGGAGATGAGTGTGGGCCAAACATTTATGAACCCGCAAAACACATGGATGAATGAAATGCTAAAAGTAGAACATCACAATTCTTTGCGTCCATTTGTACTCCAAGCTGACCATGACTAGATGGGTCAGCAAGAAACTGGAGTTGAACCAAGAGAAACACTGGGCAAACTGGCAGAACTTGGACCAGCAGAGCTTTAGCATGATGTGTATTGAATGCCCAATGGAAATGATTTTCATCCTTCGGGTTGATGGTCTAATATGATCTACCCCCAGACGAAACCTTCCTGTAACTTACTGGATCCGTGCATAAGTTGGGCTTCTTGAAGTTGTTTTTTTTGAATCCTCATGATGTGTCCATTCTATGCGGAATATTTCCCGGACATACTTTGCATTCATTTCGTATCCCGTATTACATGATAGTACATCCTCTATATATATATATATATATATGTATAATTATACATATGTATATCCATTGTATCCCCTAACATACTACATACCAAGATTTAATGTGGATTTGAAATAGTTGCTGATAGTGATTATTTTTTTCTTTTGGCTGTCACAAATTTGATGGCTATGCCCCCCGCAATATCCAAATACATATTACAGTATTATTACTTCTTATTCAATATGGGTTTGAAGTAGAAACCAAGGGAAACTGATTGTAGTGCCTGTGGGTTGTTTTGTTTGTTTCATTATGGTTGTCCCCAATTTGTTGGCTATATGATTATATGCCAATTATCCCCCACTATATCACCAGTGTGTCCCCATTTTACAGTTGGTTTTATCTCATGTTTCATGTTTCCATTTAAATAGCCATAGACTCGGGGTGCATCACCATCAAATCCTCAGTGCTGGTCTTAATGGGGATTTATCCGGAATCTGTTTGTAAATTTCTCTGGATCTTTGGTCAGATCTTCTGGCCAGCAATGAGGATGAAATTCTAAGATCATTTGGATATTCTTGCGAGGTGGCCCTCAGAATTAGATTGGTCAACAGAACTAGATTAGGATGGAAAATGAGATTACAACGTACAAAAACAATCTATAGGTGGCTTAATCGACCATCATCTCTCCATAAAATACCAATAGAATCATTTGAATATATTTGAATCATCATTTGAATACCGTGATTCCCTGAAAAAATCCCAACAATTTCTCAGATCAGAACTTTTCTTTGGAAATGCAAAATTCCATCGAAATCCCCTGCAGTTCCCCCCTACAAATCCTCTAAAGTCCCAAAATCCTATGACCTGCATAGCGGTCTCCTTGAAGTTCTCCTCCGGATGGGCGTCTCAGGGCGAGTCGCTGGTCTTCCGCATCCGTGACCAGGAGCCGCTGATCGATCCGATTCCCACTGGAAGAAGAAAATCCACGGGAAATCCCTAAATTTCACGGTATAAGACAATAACAACCCAGCGAAAACGAGTAAATACCATTGGTTTCTCTTCAATCCATTGTTGAAAGGTGATCAAACTCCGAAATGTGATGGGGGAGATGACGGTGTGATAGTGGAATTTCTTACAAAGATAGCGGCTTCAGTATGTATATGTACAATTATATACATCTGTGTATGGTAGCTCATCGAAAAAAACAACAACCTCTTTTAAAATGGAAACTGTATTTTACAATGCTTTTGACAGATTTTGAATAGTTTGTTTAATAACTTGTTTAATGTTTTTCAGTTATTTAGTCAGGTGGGAAGGATGTACATGGCAACTATACATAAATATGTGTATGATCTGAGCCCTTGAGAATACTAACATATTCCTTCAGCCTTGAAACATAATATCACACAACCCACAAAACAAACATTTAAGAAACTTCAGGAAAAAACAAAAAAAAAAAAACGAAAGAGTTTGCCTTGATTACATGTATTGTTGTTTCAAAGAACAACTTTTCCCTGTTTTTGGCGGGTTTTGTCGATTCACGCACGTAAATATTTTTTCATCAAAAAAAACACCACTATCTTTGAGTTTTTTGTTTTTTGGTGTTTGTATTCCTGTTCATGTAGAACCCAAGAAAACTGAAGGCAAATTTGTCTTTGTGATTAAACATGATCAAACAACAAAAGTAAGAAACACATTCCTGGCTGAAGTCACACATTTTGTTTTTGGTTTTCCCTGAGTTTTTGTGTTTGTTTGTTTTTTGTTTTGTTGTTTTCTGCAGGTTAAAGTTGGTGTTTCATCACCAAAATCATGTTCGCGAAGCTGAGCCTCGCCGACCGTGTCAGGGTCATTGACTACCTCATGAGGAGGTACCCCTGCAGTTCACCGGCGACGATGGCAACATCACCTGCGGCAACATTTGCGGCGAGGCCTTTATCACGTGGCGCGACGAGGTCTACGGAAGCGAAGGCATCGAACAGGAGGCCGGTAGCATCTCTGCTGTAACTGTCAGCCCCATCGATCGCAACTACTGCTCCCAAGGAAGCCAAGGGCGAGAGAACGAGGCGTAGAACGGGAAGGGCTGCGTCACGACTGGGATCATATCGCGGTCTTCCTTGTCACTCCTGAGCGGTTTTTGTCGTCCCAAAGGATACTCTGAACCCAAGTTGAACGGTTTTTGAACGTTGTTTGAACGCAATGCGGGTGCAATAGCTACATCAGCGTAATTTTCCATTCCGGACTGTATTCTTTTCACCTCTCCTGTTATAAAAGTATTTTTTTAACGGAGTGATAATTACCAGTCCTGAGGCTCACCAGGTACATATTGTTAGTTTGTTAGTATAGGATGTGTTTCTTCTGGAATGTTGATTGGCATGGTATCCAAGATCTATCAACCATTGAGTGATCAGACTGTCAAGCATCAAGTGCTTGGGACCGCGGTTCTGATTTGGCGATTGGAAGTGTCATCTACTCAATAATATGCAAAAACAAAACTACTAGTAATGGGTTTCAACATGTTCAAGATGTGAAAACGCATTACGTTTTTCAAGTGCATCAATTGGCAAGAACAATCATGATCGAGAACCAAAATAGTGATGTGAAGAGTTTCATTGTTTCAGAATTGAGACGAAATACCTTCATGAAACATCCAAAGATGCTGTGAACAAAACACAACTGCCGTGGGATGCACACGGAGGATGATGGCAAGGACGAAGAATTGGGAAAGGCTGTGATGCCTTATGAGGAGGTTAGCCAAGGTGCTCGCAGCAGGGATTTAGTCTCTGGAAATTGAACATAGCTGTGGGACGTGGCCCATTGATAGTTCAATTATCTTGATTTACTATTTTCAGCATGGCGATGTTCGATAGCGATGTTAAATTACCAGGGGATTTAAGGCAAGATTAGAACATGGAGATTGTTCTGGGTAGAAAATGGTAGACAGTAGACAAGATGTTTTCCCCATTGTGTGTGGGTACAACATATTTATAAACATTCGGAATCCTTGGCCTACAAATTGGGAAGTGGCCCCAATGTCCACTTGACCTTTTAGAGAGGCCCCTGAGATTGTATTCTTCATGTTGGATTCTTTATCCCGCATCTTGTCGAGCTTATTCAGTACAACCCACTTGTTTGGATGATGGCCCGATTTGGTTTGGGACTATATAAGCCTATGCGTTATTCATTCATCCAAGCACGAGCCTGCTCGGGAATCAGCCGGCCGAACAAAATTTTGCGCAGTGGCCGAAACAGAATCACCAATGTTAGCTGTCTACATGCATTTGTTTCAAAACTGCCCCTTTCGATTGGGCAAACTATGACAAAGCATGAAGTTGTGAGGCACCCAGTTTGGAGGCGCCGTGGTACCCGCAGAACTCGGTATGTTAGCTGATGTTCGCTGGCACCTTATAAGTTATCTTAAATGCTCTGTTATGATCAGTGGGGATGATCAGATGTTCACCATGTTTCACCTAACCAGATCAAATTAGTTTCCCTGTAATTTCCCTATGAAAAAGATCCATACCTTGGATGATAGCTGGGGTCCCCAACTCCACTCCCGGAGCCGCCGTCATGGCCAGGTTTCGAGGGAGACCTGAAGCTATACGATCCTGCCCACTCGGTGCCTGGGAAGAGTGACGATGATGGGTAGCAAAGATCCTCAGTGTAGCTGTAGAGTATGAGGTATTTTGGGCCCAACATCCTTTACATAGACATATCATAACAATATGTGTACATATATAATCATATAATATATATATATATTTGTATATATATATACACATACATACACACTTCTATGTTGCGTAATTGTTGTGTTTTGTGTACTTTGAGGGTGGAAGTATGTCAGTATGTGATGTTACTGAGCTAAGCCAAATTGGCGTACTCTTATATGCTTATTTACTTTCAGAATATATCAAACAATACCACAAGGACAATCCTCAAATCTAGCTATAGATGCAGAGAGGAAAACCTGTTAAAAGAAATAAGAAAAAGTCAGTCATTGGGCTCTGCGAGATTGAGTATACCCCCTTAATGGCTGGTAAGTTGGGATCATCCCAAAGTTGAAAATCAACCTATCCCAACTTCGAAGATTGCGAATACAATATAGCAACCCCAAGGGACAAGAACGGCAATGACTTAAACATGCCTTGCTGTATATGGTTGTTTTAATCCCCGCTATCTCATTATATCCCCATATAGTTCATTATATCCCTCACAAACTCCCATAATATAAAAGTAACGCCATTGTCGGCAAAATTGACGAATAGTACACTATACCTAGTATATTCCACCGCATCACACAATCTTCCCCCACAATATCCACCATGCTATGTTTCCTTCCGAGTGGCTAGGGATATGTAAGGCACTAAGAACCGCTATCAGCAAGTGAAGATAGGGATACAACATGATGATACGATGTATCTAGAAAGACTCTGACGTAGTTTTGTAAACCGACAGATGAATGGTAGGTGAACAAAATGTCTGAACACAGCAGACAGATCCTTGAGCAAGGTATCTAAGATTAGCAGGCCATGTTGCAACATCGATGCTAAAACATCCCAAATCACATACCCTCTGGTAAACTAACAGTTTGCTATTGAAAATGGCCATAAAAATAGTGGATTTTCCCATTAAAACTAGAGATGTTCCAGTTCGCAAACTCTTAGGCAATACCAGAGGGTAGCCCAAAAATCATGATACCCCCAAAAATTCGAGTCATTGATCATGCAATCTTTTTGCTCCACATCTCCACCGTTCACCGTAACTTTTGAAACCCTCTGGAGGTGCAGAGAGGTTTACTGTGGGTACCATAGGGTACAACTAGAGCAAAAACCAGCTACAAGTTGGCAAGACTCCTTCCGCCATGCTTTTTTTTTTCAGATTCCCAACTTGAATGCCCCAAAAAGTCAGACTCAAATCCCCCAGAATGAAATTCCTCCTTTGAACGGGCCCCTAAATTGGATTGATCCAAGACGAAACAAAAAGGATTCCAGGAGGTATGTTAAGTGAAGATTGACCATCTGATTATTTAGAATAGCTATTCAACAGCACCCTGTTTTAAAAGTAAATCTCATAAACCATCTACAACTCATTGGTTTAAGGGAACATCTCCACCGGAAACCACGGTTTTTCCATGATTTTCCCATGAACTATGGGGGGGGTTCTGGTTTCAATTTTCCCGTAAACCGATTGCGCGATCCAGGGGAATCCCACCTTGAAGGCACGAGATGGGAGGGAAGGCGGCCCCCTTGTTTTGCGATGTCTTGTCCAGGACTATATATTGGAAAGTAAATGAGATATAGAACTCAGGTATACATATATATATATATACGTACCAGTAATACCAGTACACGACGTGTATAATATATATATATATACATATACACACATATATGTATATACTGTATATATATATATATACATTATATATATATAATGACTGAATCTAGTATAGTAGTATAGAACCAAGTGAGTATAAAGATATATTGCACCAAAATTGATTTGGGTATATCAACATTTGAGGTATACCTCAAGATGTCAAGACCACTGGGGAAGATGTTGATAGACCATCGGATGTTCAAGTTTTCTATTCTTGGACAAAGCCGTTTGTCATTTTGGAACGAGTTGATGTCTCCAACTAAATTGGTTGACAGTCTCTACCCACCCCCTTAACTAATATGATTGCCTGGAAACTTCCAGATTTTCCTGCGGAACATTGGGCATGTTGCGCAACACCAGAGATGATCCAGACGTTTGTACACCAATTAAGGCACTATTTGTTTTCTGCTTACAGCCAACACACATATTTAACCTTCATGACACAGATACGTTTTCTGGGATGAGTTCAGTATGTTTTGTCTCCAGAATATTTTTTTGCTAAGCCCATTGTTTGTCTCTTTCAATTCCTTCCAAGCTGGTATTTACATGTATATAATTATGTATCCATATATATATATATATGATTATATATATATATATAGAGATACAATTAAATATCATTCGCTATAGCGATACATATTTATTTGTTGCATCATATCCACAGCTATGTTGTTCCAACTTCAAGCTGCTCATTGTTGTCGCTGAGATCATCCCCCAGGCTGAGTGTCCCCCGGTTCTTGATGATTTTCTCACTCCAGTTGTAACCAGTTCGGGGATGTCCAATTGCCCACGTTTGATTACCAGTTACATCCAGTTACTTAGTTGTAAATCAGATCCCATTACTCACTTCCATATATACTTTATTTTGTTTTCCAATTCAATCCCCATGATTTATCACGATTTACATAGTCAAATGGTGATGTTTCATGGCTACTTTACATAACTAAAGGGTACCCTCTGGTAAACTAACATAACTATGGAAAATCACCATTCTCAATGGGAAAATCAACTATAAGTGGCCATTTTCAATAGTTATGTTAAATTACCAGAGGGTAGAGGGTATATCATTCGCACTTTAATATCTATGGAATCTCTCTATATCTCGATGCCCTGGTGATGTTTCAGGTCAAAGTCCAACTGGGTCGAAAGCAGGCGCGGACTCGGCTGACCGTTGGCCGTCCGACCCTGGGAACAATAAAGGTAGGAACATAGGCTGAAATATGGGGAGGAACAAAAACTGAACTTTGATTCAATGATATATGTTTGTTGTGTGGTTTAAAGTCTACCAGACAAATATAGGATCTAAGCGAAGTGCTTCTAGCGTTTTGCTAGGTTGACCGTCAATGTACCTGAACAAGTTGGAAAGGTGGCTATTTTACCCAAACATGCGGGTACACTTGCCAAACAAAACATTGTATGACATGGATACCTAATATGTATATTGTTAACCATCGACACCCCATGTATATGTAATATATAATATGTAGTATGGATATGTGATATGCATATGCCCCCATGATCCCCCATGTATTGAGACCGCTTTCCTGGATATCTCACTGGAATGATGGGAATCATTTTGGAGAGACTAAGAATCCCAAACTGGCCGAGCTTTTTTAGGTTAGTCGGCTAGTATGAGAATCAGCTAGTCATTTATCCACAATGATATGCCATTGCTTCATGGTATAACCCGATTGTTCTTATAGTCTTATTGTATTATATTGGATTCCCAGCTCTCAGCATATGTTCATATATTTTCATTACATTATGGTGCCGCTGTCTTGATTGAACACATATCATATCGACGTTGCCGGTGTCTTTCACATGCTTGCCTTGCCCCGACTGCCATTTGACTGCAGGGACCGTTGCTAAAGGCCTTGCAAAGACAGGCGCAAAAGGATTTTGAAATGGGCAGAAAAACATGGGTGAAAGCCACAAATGGACAAAACATGTGGGTTTCAATTGTTTTTGTTGTACTTCTGTTTTCATATGTTTTAATGGTTTTGTTTGAGATCCAATAAACATGGGTGAAACAAAAATTGTGAATACCTCACTTATATAAATGATGTATATATATATATGTGATTTTGTACTGGGATGGGTCGAAACCCTGGTTTTTGTTTGGGTTCCAATTCCTTTCAAAAAATGGTAGTTTATCCTACAGGAGAAGTGTTTCATGTTCAAGCCATCTCCATACGAGACAGTTGACAATAACCTTCCGAACATGAACGATACCGTATTAGCAAGCACTAGTTGGTACAGGAAGGTGATGTATGAAGATATTGGGAAAGGCAATTTTTCAATGTCTTTTGTTTTCCCATTTTCCTGGCGAAGCCATTCTTCTTCCTGGTTTAAGCCGGCTTGGGTCATTGGATCCAGGCGTACAACCCTCAGAAGAACATGCAGATGAGCCGAGAGGCCAAGGGAAGACCGCCATGGATGGCCACGTTATGTCCCAGAGTAGGGAATCTTCATGGAAATATGAGTGTGTTTTTGATTGAAATTTATGTATATAGATACACATATATACATACAGAATCATATGTATACATATTACATATTAGAGTTTTATTACAGATTACATATATATACATACATAATGCATATGTACACAATTGTACACATATGTCCACATATTTCTCAAGGAATATCCATATGTTTTAGCATGTTTTTTTATGGGTCGGCAACATATTCTGCTTTTTTGGGGGCCCATGAGCTGCGAATTCTGCACTGTGGTGCCCCCGTTCATTAGCGAAGCTAAGTTTGTGAACATAAGTCCAATTTCACTAGGGTTTATGATACATATGTCTATAGTTTGTTTTTTTTTTGATAATCCTAACTACATTTTGTTGATAAACAATAGCTTTTTGGTGAATATATCGAAGTAGTTACTACAGTTTATGAACCGATCAACCTATATGGGGGGGCACCACTTTGTATAAACTAACCCTTCTATTGCTGGGGATCTCAACTTTCTGATGTTCCATCGCTACTTCATCGCTACTTCTCAGCAATGATTTACCATGTAACTTGTGACTCAACCGCCCACCAACCGTGCTGGTCCATGCTTTTTTTTCGCGTTGCAACATGTTTCTTGGATATGGGTTTGTTTGAAAATAGTGGTAAAATGTGGTAAATAGTGTGCCCCAAAATCTATTGGTTTATCATCATGTTCCATACCCTCTGGTAAACTAACATAATGGAAAATCACCATTTTTAATGGGAAATTCCACTATAAATGGACATTTTCAATAGCAAACTGTTAGTTTACCAGAGGGTATATCAACTGCTGTTTTCTGGGTGTCCCCATTTTCAGACATTGGCCTGCAGCCTGCAGGAGCGTGAATCTGCGGCCATTGGCAGGATCCAGGCTCCGACGGGTTGCGCCCCCGTTTATTCTAACGAAGTTGAGTTATAATAGGATAACATAGCCTGGATGAAGTATGACAAGTATTGACAAGTTAGATTCTAGCTGGGTTAACTATAATTTCAATATATTTCAATTAAGACTAGCTATGTAAGCTAAGTGGGCAAAATGTTGGCGGTTGTGGTGACTGACTAGAACATATAATGTTTGTAGTTGGCTTGCTCGATACATGCATTTACAACTAGGGGGCACCACTTTGTAGGATTGGAGGAAATAACTATGGGTTAAGTCTGTTGACGGTTGATGGTGATTCAGCAGCGCGGGGGTTTATTAATCCAGGGTGGATGCTACGCTGTTACCCTAAAGCAAGTTCAGATGTATATGGAAAACCCACCATTTTTAGATTGCTTCCTTGTGGAAACAATTAATTTTCCATATCTACGCTTGCCGGCACGGGTGACTCGTGTTTATTTGTAGAAATTGAAAGTAGTATGGAAAAAGCAGTGGTTTGACAAGGGTGGAATCGTATCATTACTTCTCTTCATCTTCTTAACTTTCCGACCCTACTGGACAAACTGATCGACGGAGAGAAACAAATCTTGGGTATAGGATGGTTCAGGTATGTTCAGGTTCAGCCCCCTGCGCCGTTTGACGCCCCGGCGCGATGGAGGGTTCTGTGCGAAGCAACAGAAGGTGAGCAATGGAAATTCCAGCGCAGCCGGTCATGACGGAGTTCGTTTTGTTCGTGGGACTGAATCTGCAGGAGTCGGATGATCTGTTTTTCAACGATGTGGTGCGGATGGGCCTTTTTTCACGTACCGCACTGTGCCGAACAGGTGGTCCACGCGCTCCTTATGGGATCATTGGGTTCAGAACTCAATTTGGGATTTTTACATGGCATCATCTATTTTCAGTCAAACCTTAAGCCCACGGAGGAGCTGGTTTGGATCTGAAGTGGGACAGTCAACAAGACTTGTGGCTAGTGCAGTCGAGGATGCAAGGAATTTTTGGCATTGTGATGCAACATGATGCAACATTCAGTTTGCGTTGGAAGTGAAGTCTACTTGCAGTAGGATTGAGATCTATATTGATTTACAGATATACTCTTTATATCTCTTTATATAGTTATTTGTAATTGCTGCATATTGCTGCACATAAGATATATTAAGATATCACAAATTTCCCTATCTGCACACAAGCGTGTACATGTAAGATTCAATGTTCAAACATTTGTGCATATAGGTGTCCATATATTGTTTGGATTTGTTTATATGCTCATAGAATTGCATAGAATTGAACAGAATTACCCGGAATTACATGGCATTGCATAAAATTACATAGCGAGATCGGTGTTTTATTCTGTCCTATTCAGTTTTTGGTTTTTGCCTGACAAAGGCGAAGTTTCGCGGAGTCTTGGAGCGCGTGTTGCTGAAAGAGCGCAGAGACACTTGGAGCAAAATTTCTGGGGTGAGATGGGTTGGGTATATATATAAATAAATTATATTATATATATAAATACATATTGAAAGCATAGGCAAGCTATCTTAAACATTCAGAAAGGCAATGCTAAACATCATGATATCAATATAACAGGGGGCTGAGGGAACGTTTTTGAGGCCTTTTCNAAAGCATAGGCAAGCTATCTTAAACATTCAGAAAGGCAATGCTAAACATCATGATATCAATATAACAGGGGGCTGAGGGAACGTTTTTGAGGCCTTTTCAGGGCTTCTGCAGGCCTTCAGCCTGGGCACCAAGACAGGGGAGGAGGATAGAGCAGCAGGATTTTAATGCGAAGTCATGCAAGATCAAAAAAGTTTCGACCAAAT
>BGPT01000108.1:279801-397301 GCA_003297045.1 Symbiodinium sp. clade C Y103
TAAGGCCAAAAGACCACTGAGCAAGATGAGTTCCACACCTGCGGTGGTCCCAGGCGCCGCCCCTGCCTTGGCTAAGGCCGGGGTCGGCGGATATCATATATAGGCATGCACATTGTGCCATGTGTGTTTCGACACAAATATTGACAAATAATAACAATCTTAGCAGCAAGAAGACTACATACTACTATTACGACTAGTACTGGTGAAAGTTCATCATGTCTTCGCTGGAAACGTCGCCAGGTCACTATGAGGTGGACCAGCGCTTCTTCCTGGAGCGGAAGGAGAAGCTTCGTGACGTGGCTGAACCCTCTTTTTGTGTCACCTAGCGATGGAAAATCAGCATGTGTAATAGGTGAAACCAGATAAGTCATCTATAAATGATTTAAACATGTGCACCGCCCTGTACTGGGTGAAATTGTGAATGATGATCGTTATCTTTTCTTTTCCACCTTTCGAATGAGTAACCAAGCGTGAAATCATGGTAGAAGGAGCCCGTTTACCTATCTCAAAGGTAAGTGAAATGTTAGTCTTGTAGTTATGTTGTAGTAACCGTATAGTTAGATAGTATGAATATATATATATATATATAGGTAATTTTGATGTTTTAATACTTGTATGATAATGATCACACAATACATTTTTGGAACCTTATTATTAGACGTACATGTTGGTGCCCCCTACTGTAGTTGTAAGTTTGTTGATTGACTCACCCAGCTAGTCCTAGCTATAGTTACTATAGTTAGCCACAACAAAAGCAGGTGCCAGCTATGGGGCGCCACCTTGTACATGCATAATACGTTGATACATTTTGTGTATATTTTTCATATATTTAATATATATAATGTATAGATATCAAAAACAACAATGATGGATGATATTTAGAACATGATGGTCTCAGAATGTTTTTGTTTGGAGACATTCATTAATATAATGATCCGAACCATGTTTTTGTGTATTTGATTTCTGTCCAAGCAATCCATCGAAATGAAATGAAATGAATATGTTTTTACAATGTCGATTGACTTTCTTTGTGATTGAGATTAAATGTTACTTTTCTCCCAACAGTTCGAGGACCATTGTGAAGACGCATGTTCACATGCTCCAACGTATTTGATATACAGTATGCCTGCAAGAGAGAGGCAACCGATGGCTGGATGGTGGATGTGGCAGATCCAGGCAACTTGATTGTTTGCCAAAGATACAAAAGTATAACGCAATTTATCCAGACCTGGTGAATCAATATGAATTGATTGATATTATATGATATTACATAATCGCATATTCGACCTTCTTTAAGGCAAAAGTCAAGTGTTTTTGCCAGGTGTTGCAGGCTTCCTCCAAGCCGTTATAGGTGAGTTATAGTCATAGCCACAAGGTGAAGAACTTGGTCATTTGACTATATATTATATATGGCGGTTTCCTAAAATAATGGTACCCCAAATCATCCAAGTCATTAGACCATTTCAGTATTGAAACAACCATGGTGACTTTGGGTACCACCATTTTAGGAACCTCCCCAAATCATCATAAATCCCATCAAATCACCATGAAGTCACCATTAAGTCTCATGAAAAACCCATTAAATCACCATTAATGTCCATTAAACCACCTAGTTTACCTTCTTTGTGTTTCCACTGTCTCCCCTTCTATGTGGACTGTTGGGAGCGGCCTGAATCAAAACAAAAAACCACCCTGCGAGGCATCAACACAGCAGCCGGTCCTACACGAGGCGCGGTGGCGAATTTTGGAGATATCAATGGCTTCTCCAAGAGGTACTACTGGGATATTAATGGGAGAAGATATAATACGTATATATATATATACATATACATATGTATGATATAGATTTGATGTGATTTCATGAATAGATTTATAGACAGGTACTCGGGTACACATAGGGATTTTCCAATAGGGTATGGCCTTTTTTTCTTGCGATACGGAACATAGCAAGACAAGTTCCGAGTTGAAATGATCGATAAGTTGGTGAATGTCCATCAGTCATGAAAACCGAATGGAAAATCATGGGGATTTTGTACCTATAGCACCACCCAAAAAAGATAGAAACGCATGTTCGTACCAAAATAGGGGTACATCACATCACTTTTTCTGATTTTTTTTGGGATTACTACATATGATTACATATATGTTTAATGAATGTGGAATCCACAGTCAACCATCCCTCATTATCAACCATTTGAGGGGCTACCCGCTACCCTAAATCATCGCATTTTTTCGGTATATTCTTGATGAACCACATTGGTGATGGTACATGATGGTATGCATAGTATTGGGTCTACCTTAGATACCGCCTCTGAAAACGCATAGCTAGCATCAACAAGACCCACAAGGCCCATGATACGACAACATGGCAATGGCAAATCCATTGAGAGACCATCAATACATGAAGATGAATGAATGTCTGCAGTGTATATTAATATATATTCTCTGGCAATTTACATCACCAGGAAGAGTCACCACTTTTACCGGGTAAATAATCTAAATGGACCACTTTAAATTTGTCCATAGCTATGTTAAATTACCAGAGAGCACTGGATATGTACATATAGTTATGTACACACACACACACACATTGTTGCCACTTGGGAATTTGTGTACATCATGCACAATTGGAGATATTGTTGTGTCAACAAGTTCACAACATGACCTTTAACCGTTAAACCCAAATGACCCAAACATTTGGGATGGTGAGACCAAAACATTTGTTCAGAAAATGTGATTCGGCTTCCAAGATGAATACACCATGTGACATATGCAACATATGGGTTGGGGTGGTGAACCTGGTGAAAGTGCTCCAAAAATTGGATGGCTTGGTTAGTTGACCATGTGTCCAAGCGCACCAGGAGTCTTAAATTTTGACCCACATCGCAGATGTTTGGTTTTTTAATGGCAAGTCATGATTCAAAGCATGTTGCATATATTGCACGCAATACTTATAGGCTTATAGGTGGGCTAAAATGGGCAAAAGTGAAAGAACATAGCGATATTTGAATACACTGAGGGTCTATCTGTATGTATCTGGTATATTTTGATGCACCGCATTGATTTGATTCACGAGATCTAAATGGTTGGCTTCTGTTTTCCCACAAAACACATGAGGATTTGCAGTGTAAGAGTACTTGGGGTGCATCCCACTTATTGAGTAGCAATCATAACCTACATATTGCATATTCCATGATCTGACTGGGTTAAATTATATTCCCTTAACTCTCCAGTTACCTTTGAGATACGCAACCGAGGTTGTTTTAGCTCGCGATTCTGGACTTGCCTATTATCGTTGCTGGAGTGGAGCCTGCACAAAAGGTGTGCGCCAATGCCATTGGATTTCTGAGCCGGTGCTGCAGGCATTGAGAAGTTCTCCTCAAACGATGTTCGAGCGTTGCCTTTGCGGTCTTCGTTGCGACGTGGAGTTGCCTATTAGAAAGGTAAGTGGAAGATGAGGGATAGTTCCGTCCTGAGCCATTTCACTTCGCACAAGCTGCCCAGCTGTAAGTTTGAGAATATCCAACTACCATAACCCCAATCCTTGTCCTAGCGGAATGTTTGCCAACGTGACGAACTAATCGCATGCACCACTTTTATATCGCATGCACCACTAACTGTAGCTATTTGGTTTTACCACATCTCAACTATCTTAAATGGTAATTAGACGTAATTGATACTAAGTCAAGTGGCTAATAACCCACTTAATAATCTTAATAGTGGCTAATTTCCATCAAATATTCCCCTCAAAACCGCCACCATTTTTTCAGGCCGACCTAATCCCACCGGGCGCCCTGGAGGCCTCTCGAGTTTGCCCATCCCCGACGGCCAGCCCGGTCCACGTCAGCAGGGAGGTGTTCCGCCGGCCGTCGGGACGACCCAGATTTTATCCTGCAGTACCCCAATGTGGCTGGCTGGGAAACCCCTACAAATGATGATAAATGGAGGTGATATTGTTGTGGGAAATCTGATAAATTTTCAGATTATCAACACATTCGAGATTTCAAGGAATCGAATGGAATTGAAGGGGTTTTTTTCAGGGTTACCATGGGTGAATGGGATTTACCTTCTCCAAGAATCATCTTTGTGGCTGGGAAATCTGGAAATTGGAGGTCTGGCTGGGAAAATCATTCAATGTTCCAAGCCATGTTTCAGTACCGGAGGGTAAATCCCCCCTATTTTTAGACAAAACCATATGGGAACCAGTGCCACGACCTGAAAGAGGCTTAGATTGTATCGGATTCAAATATTTGGTATAATGAAAACAGTTGGATCATATATTTGATAGAGAGATACCTCTCAACTAAAGCCCTGGTGTAGTACTGAATCTGATAATCTGTTCATCTGGGTATCTAATTTTGGATGAGGAGAAAGGTGGTAGAGGTTGAGCAGTTTCTTTGTAGAAAATATATCAACAATATATCGTATACCTTCTGGTTATTTAACATAGCTATTGAAAATGGCCATTTATAGTGGATTTTCCCATTGAAAGATGGTGATTTCCCATAGTTTTTTTTTTTTTTTTACCAGAGGGTAATTTGCTGAAATCTTCATCTTTTTCCAGGTGAATCTGCCAAAAAAACCACGGCGTTTTTCGAGGGTTTTTCGGAGTGTTAGACTGACTACTGAAACTGTGGGACTGGTGAAGGGACTGGTTTCATGGAGGATTGGTTAAAAGGGAACATTTACAGGGAAATCTCTAGTATTGATGGTAAATATTATACCCTCTGGTATATTAATCATAGACCCTGAGAATAGCTATTTTTTTGAGGGAATTAATCTTCCAATCCTTCTGCCAGGGTCTCTGTCAATTTACCAGAGGGTATTTAATATTATGTATAATTATGTATATATATATATATACATATAGATTAAACCTCTATTATTTCTATTACATTGGATAATATATATATATATAAATAATACTATATTTGATGGTAAAAAAACATGGTTTCCGGTTAAGACGTTCCTAGACAGCCTTCACCGACTGTTTTGGTGAACCACCGAGGTGCTCAAGGCGCAGAGAGGGACTGTCCTGGGGAGTCAAGATGAGTCAAGAGATGGCTGTAAGATGCTGTAAGTTTATACATATATATATATATATAGAGACATAGATTCATCCTGAAGTAGATAGAGAGTATCAATCAACATATCAATGAGATTCCACTTCTTGCTTTTTTCTTTAAACTATCCATATTCTATCTACTCCAGGATGACTGTAAATAGCTTTAGTGACCCCAAGAAAATAAGATGTAGAAACGCAAATTCCTACTTAAATAGTGACGATTTTTTTTCTATCTTTTCTACGGTTGCTATACATTAAATAGATAGATATATGATATGTAGATGTACAGACAACATGTATATGATGCACAGTTCATCAGAGAAGAATGCTTCGGTTGAGATATGTTTTCCAACACTTTACAAATTCGAAAATCTAGAATGTCATAGGTTCTGGTGCTGTAGATCAAAGGCTGGCTGTTCCCAATCTTGGATTTCAAACATGGTGAACTCTCAATCAAGGGTCATATAGTATCCGGGGAGGCTGCCTTGAAATAGTCATCAGTCCAATTACGAATTCCAAATGGCGCACCCTTTGTATCTAAATTAACTGTTGTGTACACATTGTATAATCAGCCTGCACCATATATCACAATGAACTACGCCACACATGATCACAAATGATTACAATATATTACAATTATGCAGTATCTAAGTACCCGCCACTCCAATTTATCAATCAACTAATAGGTGGATTCTACCTGTAACATTGTGACTGTCATGGATATTTTGAACTCTTGAACAGATAAACAGCTGGTTTATTCATTTGTCCAGGGTTTACATGCTCCCGCCCTGTCAAAATGTGCGCGCCACGCGTTGCGTCGCTAGGCAGCCCGGCCCGAGACCCCCTTTGGGACTGGATTGCCAGACCCTCAAACCACCAGGGGAACCCACCAGGAAAAGTGACATACGCATTTGGGCACTGCAAAAAAAAAACATTTGCTGAGCACATCATATAGCAACCCCCCTGAAAGTTGATTCAATGGGAAATCAATGGCAACCAACATTGTGGGAGTTTGCCACTTTTCATTGAGCTGTGAGAACTGGCATCCTTGGGAGTTGTTTAGATATGAGGTAACTTGCAAGAAAACGTAGAATCAATTGGATGATCAATGACGATCATCATTTTCCACCTTGAAAGTGCTATGTACTATAACTCTATATATATATATAAGCATATAATTAAATATTTGGATATATTTGTGAGTATCCCCCATTTCAGACACGCCCATTTTTTCCATCCAGCCCATCGTACCTACCGCTCTTCCCAGGTCGATCGTACCGCCATCAGGCCCGATGGAAACACGTCCCGGATGGGGGTGTAAATGGGTGTTAAACCAACCCAAATGGAGGTACAAAGTGAGGGACCCCAGATATAAGTTGTTTTGTAACCACAGCCACTATAATCACTATAGTTGTATCCCCCATTAGCAATATGGCTGCAGCTCAAAATGTAAGGTCCCGATCCATACCCCGAATCCACAGGCGATCCTAACCCCCGATCCATACCCTCGATCCATACCCTTTTAAAGAGAATGAATTCATGTGAGACCATTTGTGTAACTCCTTCGTTCCATACGTCCGGATCACCGCGTACCGATCCATACCCGTTGTTTGAGCCATAGCCATATAGTTAATCAAGTTGCAAGTCAACTTATTAGCTACTGTATCATTTCGGGGCCTGACCTCGTAGGAAACTTAAGAAAAACAAACCATATGGGGACTTGATAGGGAGGTCAAACTCGCAATGTGATATGGGTGGTATGAAACCAACAAGGTTATATTTAATGGGGTATGCACGCAACAATAAAGGGGAAATGGTGGGAATACATTGGAGGTATGATGGTCTTAATATGTCTTAATGGAATTGTCAAAAAAAGTTGAAAAGAAGTGATGGCTATTTCTTGGGGGGAGTGGTGATCATCCATCAGATTTGTGGTTGGCCTATTGTCAGACAAACCATAATATTTTGTATGACGATTATAAGGAACCAGTCCAAAGGGGACTTAGTTTAGATATCGGAATTCTTATGACTTTTCTAGATATGGCTTTCTTGTTTGCCCACTAATAGAGCGTTCAGGCTCTGTCATGTTTTTGTTCTTAAAATCCATTTGAATTGCAGAAACTTTTGTTCAAAGGCCTCGAGGATACTTTTGCACCTGGAAATCATATGTGCCCATTGGTCAAAAGATAAATTATACCCATATTGGGAAATTGCTTATACATCAAGATGGAATTGCCACGGCCATTTTGAGGCTTGCAATGCTGATATGACCATTGACCATGTACAATGTTTTGACATGTTTTGACCATGGCGCATATGTTTGAATCCTATGTTGGACTTGGACTTTTTGATCCCTACGTACACAATATCTCCAAGCAAAGGATTGTCTGAAAATTTGAACCCCCAACTCCAGTGGTCTATCATGGTCTATCATAGTTTTCCCCATAAATGAGGTATCCCCCAAAAATGAGACAAACCCAGTTTTTTGCATAAACACCGATCTCCTAGCTACAAGGGAGTGCCTGAGTTTCAACATGTCATTGCCATATTCGAACCCACAGGTTAGACCCTTCAGGGTATTGGAATGGTATGGGATTAAATGCGTTGACCAAAAAAACAGTGGGGAATTCCGCATCCAACAAAAGGGAAGTTAGATGAAATGAGTTGGTCAGTACATTATCGTACCTAAGGAAATCTCTGGTGAAAGAAAAATTACATGTCAAATCATCGAATCACCATTCGCTGCTGTTGACCAAAAAATATGTAAATCCCACATGAACAGGTCCTGCAGTTATGTTTGTTGGTTTACATAATCCCCGTGAATACTATCTAAACTAAACTGTTATATCTACCGTAAACCATAGCTGTAGAATTCAGTGAACCGAACCAACTTACCAACCTGAATTCCATGAAATCCCCACATGTGCTGCTAAAATACCATTCCATCCTCCGAGGAAATCCCCAAATTAATCGGATTATATCAAATTATGTCCCGTTAAATCATTGAACATTGTTGATTGTCCCATGATATCAATCATTATATTGTCAATTAGTGATTATTGACACCATGATGTCCCATAGGTTATCTCTATGAATTGTTATGGATGATATCCCAACATATACTGATGATAATAGAATGGTAGATATTATAGTGGTTGAAACTATGACGATCTCATAATCATCGATTATCCCATCACATCCCATTGAAAATAAACCATGATATCCCATTGATTATAAACCATTGTTGAAATTGACCATTGTATAATATCCCATTCAACCACTGATTATGGTGACCTGGTGAATATATCTCCATTTGACCAGATTATCCAATGATCAACCACTACAATGATACTGACATTGTTGTATATCATCAGCACATTATCCCGTAGACCATTGTCGAGTAATTATTGTTGTATTTTCATGCACTATATTCAAATCCATTACATCATTGTATCATATTGTATCCCATTCAACCATTACCCTCTGGTTATTTAACAGTTCGCCATGGGAAATGGCGCATTTTGGATGATTGTCCCAGCTAGAAACCTCCATTTATTTCGGGGATTTTTCATGGCTATGTTAGTCATAACCAGAGGGTAACTATAGCTATATAACTATAACTATTCTATTCCCATCACATCACCCATCTCCCTGCCATTGCAGTTGCCCGCACCGCCGCCGGGCGCCTGCCGCCCGCCGGCGGCGCGCCGGCCGGGGGGGGATCCTCGCCCTCCGCGGGCGGCTCGGTGGGGGGCACGGCGCATGTGGTGCGGACCAGGAAAGTGGGCTGGGGAGCTCAGGGAGAACTGAGGGCCAGGTGGGAAACGATGGGAAAATGGTGATTTAACCAACAAAACCATAGGAAAACCATAGGAAAATGGTGATTTAACCAGATTTAACCAAGAAAAATGGTGGTTTAGTGGGATTCACTAGCTGATTTGTGATAGCTGAGTTGGTGAACTTGGCTCCAAGGGCACTGGGGTTTGTGGTCGATATAGAATTATATGCATATAAATTGAATATTATATTATATATATATGTATATACATGTATATTGGACTACTTGTACATAATGTGGCACTATGGGATGTAATTTTTATAGGAATTCCACCATTAAAGATTGGTATATCATGGGTATAAAGCCAATGATATCCCATGATTGATGATCAATGAGGATGTGGAGTGTTGGGTGTAAACGGGGATTTAAGTATCAAAAGTGGGACGATAATATGACATCATGGGCAAATACTGCGAATGATGATAAATGAAGCTATTTCAATGGGAATAACCATCTAAGATGGGGATTTGCCGATCTACACTGGGAATACAATGGGGTTATTCAATGATGATTTGGTTGACTGGCGGGATAATTTTTATGAGCAGATTCAATTGAATTGACACAAACATGAATTCAACGGGGAACCATGGACAATAAATCAGCGAAAAATAGCCTGAACCACCATGGCTGCCACATGTTGCATGATACATTTGTTATATTTAGCCTTTGCCTCAAGAAATCCTAGTATTGCAGAATACTGTATGTTTGGATGGTGGATATTATGTTCAAGACTGTTTGGGTATGGGTCACAATTAAAGACCTGGGGGACCACGAATTCAGGTCTATGTTTATTATTAACCATCCAACCATTGAGGTATTGTGGGTAAAACGATGATAAACCACCCATTTGGGAATGGTTTTAATCCCACCTATAAAAATGGTCAAATAAGGGATGGTTTATGGCTTTGTTTTACCAAAATTAATCCATAAAAACTGATTCATACTGTTGTTGACTGTTACTTATCCATTGCATAGCCTTATTATTATCATTTTACAAACCAATGGCTGTGTTCATTCTTGTGTTACCTCTGGTAAACGTTTACATAGCTATTGAATATGGCCATTTATAGTGGATTTTCCCATTAAAAATGGTGATTTTCCATAGCTATGTTAGTTTACCAGAGGGTACCCAGTAACTTGACCCTGATTTGGGATGCTGATGCCCAAACCGAGGCGCAGCTGGCCCTGCTTTGTTGGGGGCTGACGCCGGTGGCAGGACCGCTGTTGGAACGCGGAGCGTTGCGGTCCAAGGTTGCCAAAGATGCACAGGAAGACCTTAAAGTGAATGAATTGAAGGAATCAACAAGGATCAAAAAGTCATAAGATGCATATCTCTACATTTATTTGTTGTACGCAGAGTATACATACAAATATCTCTTGTGATCCCCTGAAGTCACTAACAGGGTGTTACGAGTGTTGCTTACGGACCTATTTTGGATCATGTTGCGAGGTTTGTCCCTAGCTGAAGTATCCTAAAGTATCCTAAAGTTATTCATTTTTGAATGCTCTGTGAATGGGTTCAGCATGTGTGAGCAACCGCGATTGTGAGGATACTCCAAAAGTCCTACTTGTATGGTTTATCATTATGTTCCCCTTTCAACAGCCATGTGCGGCGCGGTGGTAAATCCTCCTTTTCAGATTCACCCAAATATCCGATGAAGTTGGGTCATGTATATGCCCATGATAATGTATCATGGTTCATGAAATATCGCCATCAAATTCCTATCAAATCCTCAATAATCTGGGTATTCTGGGTCCTGTAACTGCCCATTCCTCAGGACAGCACCATTAGGCACGCCGGGTCACATCAGACGTTGAATGGGGACAGTAGGGGTGCATGTATTCAAGCCACAAAATGGGTATAGAACGGCACATGTTCAAAAAAAAGAATTCTGAGACCATTAATTATATCATATGTGTAAGTGGAAATAGTAACATTAAGTAATATCACTGTGTATATATATATATATAACTATATACATATTATATGCATATTGTTGTTTTGTTTTGCTCAAGAGAGTCTTGGCCCAACGGAGGACCTGATTGACGTGTCTCAAAAAGGTTTTTTCTTCTACAGTGACTGTGAGCAATGTATCACTCTGACCAGAGGAGGTCAACATGGTGGAAGTTGGTTTCAATGACCAGAAGCTATGCTACGTGAGCCTTAAACGGGATTTCACTGAAAGATGGTCAGTGTTCCTGGAAACACAACAGTGGTTTGCTGCCCTTTCTTTTCTTTGCACATTGCCTGTCATCCTCCCTTCGATAGAATATCTGAAAGAATGTTCAGAGGCATTTGCTTGAGTAGGGACCCAGAGGGATCGAACACCTGGACACAAGAGCTTGCCTTCACTCTTTCAAAACCAAAGCTGGAAGCAGCTGGCATCGAGAACGTAATCTTATCTCAACAGAATATATTTATGTTACCCTCTGGTTATTTAACATAGCCATTGAAAATGGCTAATTTTGGATGATTTTCCCAGCTAGAAACCTCCATTTATAGGGGATTTTCCATGGGTATGTCAAATAACCAGAGAGTATCTAGGATCATCAATGTTCCCCATCCCCGACTTCTGGCAGCATGCACAATTGCCCAGGTGCGCGCAACGGCTACGGTGTCCCCTCTCCAGGTGAGGGGAAGATCTTGGTGAACGGATGACCTTGAACTCCTGCCTTCAGTGAACTGTGATCAAGCACTTGTCCTATGTTTCTTACAGATATGTTTCATGGACAAAATGTTTGTATATATATATATATTAATATACAAATGCCTGTTTGGATGTAGACATATGTATGCATACATGTGTCTATGTATGTATACATAGTTACATATGCGGATATTTACACATATGCATATGCATATGTAATGTGTATATCTATATGTATATGTATATATATATACACATAATTTGGTGTTCTTTGGCTACATTACCATTCAGTTTTTGAGAACCCATACTCGGATCCTTAGCTGAAAGACCAGCACAAGGGAATAACAGAGGGTTTGACCGATTTGCAAGTGGGTGGATGTGTGGGAAGGTTTTAGTTGTATATGGGAGATCTCAAGTTGTCAATGAATCCGGGGATGGTTTGCATTGTTTTCACCATGTATACCAGCCCTGTTTCGTAAGTTGGGAAAATTCTAGTATTGGCATTGGGCCTACAACATGACTAAACATTCAGAGAGAATAAAAATTTACATCCTTACATCGAGGTTCAATTGGAATCCAACCAGTCGACAGTATTTGTTCCGTGATTACAGCAGATTGATTTGTTTGTATAACTTGAGATAATTCTTTGTTCAAGCAATGACATGATTCTATGATCAAAAGCTTCATCAGCAGCAGAATATTTCAATGTCAAGCTCAGGCTGCGCATTCCAATGATCCCCAAACAGAAGCATCCCCATATGAACAGCTACACCCACTAAACATCCATATAAAATCTATATTGCCTATATACACGTGGGTGATTTGGAAGGTACACAGGTATACGCAAGTAAATACGCCATAGATTCTACATGTAACTCTTGGATATCCGTGAACACATATTCAAACAAATGGGATTTAAGGTTTCGAATAGTGTCCAACTAACCTGGGGGTATATAATCACAAATGAGACATATGGAAACCACCAATCTGGATCAAGGGAAGTGTTGCAGCAAACTGCATGTTTGTTTGTTTTTTATTTTCCTCGAATTCAATTTGAAACCACAAGTTTACAAGTTTATTTCAACAAAAATCCGTTGAATTTGATAAAAGCAAATTGATTTTTGAACCACTACGTCACTACGTGAGTTTCCTGTAGCACTTCCCTGCGATGATCTCCCTCGGGATTTCGCAGGTGAGATGCCGCCGGGGCTGAATGATGAAGAGGCCCTGAAGTGGCAAATGCAGGCGGGGCTGGGCGATGCCATTTGATGGGTGGGATGCAATGCCATTTTTACAACTACCCTCTGGTAAACGTTTACATAGCTATTGAAAATGGCCATAGAATTGGAGATTTTCCCATTAAAAATGATAAAAATGGTGATATTCTACATAGCTATGTTAAATAACCAGAGGGTACCATTTAGGCAATTGCACCATCAATTTGTGATCGGGGTTGGTTTATGGTTTGTGGTGGACAACATTACTTCAAGTTGTTGCGAAACACATGCTAAACGGCTAATATTTACTTACTAACATTTGCTAACCAGGTTTTAAACAAAAACAAGTAAGATATCCAAGTTTGGCCCTGTATTCAAGCATCCAAACTTCGAGGATTTCACCAAGTTTCGGAGTTTAGAACTTCAACAGCTTGAAGAGTGAGTTTCGCCAACAAGAAGAAAGGATGCGACAAGCAGCGCGGATGTCGCCAAGTCAGACTGTACTTGCACGTTTGGTCGTTGTGAACGGGGGTTCGATGTCACATATCGATGCATTAAAAAAAGTTCAACGTGCCCCGAAATAGGAGGTTCCGACAACCAACACGTGTATTTAAGCAACACACATTGGCAAAAAGATGGGACTTGAACCACCAGGCTTGTAAGCATGGTTTCCAACTGCTACCAAATTGCCTTGACTGTCGATCTGAGGCAGTGAACCCGGAATGGATCAAAATTCAGATTTGTCGAAGCGATCATTCCTATCATGTTGTTTTTGGGACACCCAGTTTGACCAATACCCCCCCTGATTTGAAGATTTGGCCCTTGGGGAGGCTATCTCCAGCAAATATCTGACGTCGTCTTGTTTGTTTCTCGCCCCACGGGGGTGGGACATTTGCGAATCGCCTGGCCAGTCCAACATTTTTTTTCTCTCCTTTCATGGTGAAGAACCATAGCAGTTCATAGCATGATGATCCACAAGAATCACCATCTTCTTGGTGGATCGTTGCTGAAAGTGGCTGGGTGGCTGTGTTCATTTGGCATGAACGGAATATGTTTTTTTCATATTACCCTTTGGTAATTTTACATAGCTATTGAAAATAATCATGTTTAATAGGTAAATCCTCTATAGATGGGCCATTATCCATAGTTATGTCATACTTATGAAATAGGTTCCCCTAGGAAATAGCTTTTGATGATGAGAATCTGCCTGAAATGCAAGACCTCTGGGATGGATTAAGTGGACCAGCTGGAAGATTCTTCGGATGGGCCACCTGAAGGAGGTTCAGCTGTGTCTTCACTCCTGCACCAACTTGGCCAATGTAAGAAATATATGTGTAAATATGTAAATATGTATATTAATGCATATATTATTAAATATATTTATACTTAAATATTCATGCAAATACTATTGCCACCTGCATATATAATCAATTATAATCATATGTATATATAAATATGATACAGATATAGGAATACATAATGTGACATAGTATGACTGGTGCTGAGCATGGAACAGTGTTCCATTTCCAGATTGGAGTGCAGGTGGCGTTACACCTGTGGATTTCTGGGTTACCCAGGCCCTAGTCTTGGAAAGAAATGATGTGAATCATATCATGTTGAGAAGGATCCATGCTGTTTATCATACCAAAGTAATAGTTGTTGGTTTAGACTATGTTGTTTATGAAATTGTTTCAAGATGACAAAAGTTACAATTGTGACAGAAATCGCTCGCATTTCTGTTGTCGTTGAAGTATCTGTAGCTGTCACCCACAGATGATCAGCCACCCGCCATCTCGCCGCAGACCTTGGGTGCCCAACTACGCTCGGAGGCCGAAGCGGACCGGAAGGGACGACGACGTTCGAAACGGATGTGTCTTGAGAAACGTTTGGTCAAGGTGTGGAGGTTCGAGGATTTCAAAATTTCGTACCTCCATGTATGTGTATCATTGTGTATCTATATACATTACGATATATGGTATATAAATATGTGATAGTTGAACGTGAGGTCGTCTGAAACGGTTTGAAACCATGGTTCATTCATGGGCCACATTGACTTTGAGTGCATGGGCATTTGTTTCCAAGTATCCACGTCCCTATTCCAGCCTCTTTCAAAATCCCCATTCAAGTGTTATGATATGTATATTATATGTATGTATATATATATATATGTAAAGATTGGGCGATGTACAATGGTATACTTGTCCCAACACATATAATTACAGACATTTGTATACAGAGCATGTACTGTACTTTTATGCTACGCACATATCTATAGATGCATACATTACATACATATCATACATACCTGTTTGGCCAAGTGCATAGTTTCCATCGCATCAATCACGTGAAGGCCGTTGAGCGAGCACGCGAGCAGGTGGGAAACGGGGTGGATCAATGATCAATCATTGGATTTTTGGGGTAATCCATTTTCAGGTAGACCTATATGGGTATGGCTCAAAATTATTAACCCTATAATTGGTTGGTTTATGTTAATCTACCAGTGAAAATTACCATGTTTAGTAGCCTGATTTTGAGCCATAGCCATATCTCTTTCTGAAGTTGTTTGTCTTCAACTGACTCTCATAAACCATGGTAAACCAACAATGTTTGCCAACTACTACCTACAAATCGGAGTATAGTTATTAACGGACCAGCATAAGTTTGCATCATGTACTGGATGTCACAGTCGAATTTGTTTATCTTGTGGAGGCCCATCATTGAAACAGGTGAAACAGACACGGAGACCTAATGTTTACACGATTTTTTCGGGTAGTTGAACATTGTATCCCTCTTCCAAATCTTGAATTTTGAATTGTTCTCGAATTGCTCTGGGATATTCTGGGATATTTAGGTCAGCTAAACTGGTTTTGACACAGAATCCAAGAATTTATGTAGGAGAAAATGTACTGGACCCCCGCCGGAGGACGGATGAGAGGCCCCCAGATTCACTGACAATATTGGGTTTGTGTCTATTTGCATCATGTGTTGGGATCAACCAGGGTCGTTCTGGTTGTCAAGACCGAATATGACAGCTCCGAATCCTCTACTTCAGCTTTGGATTCCTGACCGCTGTGGCAGCACTCCTTATTGCTTGGGTGGCTTATATTTTAGCCCAGTGACTGGCCATGATTCGGCATACAGCACCACTGGAAACTTCAGTGATCCTGACGGTGACCTATCCGGGCTTGCATCCCTATCGGCAGCCACCACCCAAGCTGCAATCAGTGCTAGCACGCCTGAATCTGGATCATTGGAACAACTTGGATGACTATGTCTTGCCGACCTTGGTCCCCGAAGATGCGGGCAAACCTGCTCTCACAGAGATTGCCGTGGCATGGACACCATGGGATAGCCCCTTGGAAGGGGGAGTGTGTTTCCACCTTTTTTGCGTGGACTCTGGTGTGATCAGAGGCGTGAAACGTATGCTGAACCATGTCGAATCGACATCGATTTGTGTGAGCCGAACCAGTCCCTGCGGAGGAGCGATCCTTGAAGGTGCACTTGCACCCACTGCCGCTGGCTGACCTGGGGCAGTGATGGAACACCTGGCCTCTGACAGCATAGTCCTGCCGGATGCATACATATGTCCAGCCTACTACAGTCATCTATATATTTGTTGTATTTTGTTGTAGTACAAATTCCAGGTTCTCTCCGACTGGAAAGTGTGCAATGGCTTGCACCTGAATTACACTCCGTGATAGTTTGCAGAGTTTGCAACACACTCCAATTACGATCTGTTTTTAGCAAGTTAGAGGGACACAAATAAAAAAGACACCGATATGAGTGATGTATCCTATTGCATCCCCATTAAAAAATCGGAATCATTGTTGGTCATCCCAACATATCCCCAGTATATTTCCATGCGTCACTATGTGTCATCCTCCTGGAATGTTCAAAACAAACCTGACTGAAGTGGAACGATGTCTAAAAATCCTATATTCTATCTACTCCAAAATGATGAGAATAATGATAATTACAGTATATATTTTAAAAAAACATCTCCCCGAAATATTCCCATGATATTCCCATTCTGTACCATTATAGATATATCCGGACAAATTAAAAAGGCATATTAGAAATATAGAATTATATTTCCATGATAATTCTGTGAGTACCACCCAGGTTGCAGTAGCAGCAGAACTAGGTATGACATGTTTTCCGTCGAATGCTGGGCCACCTGTCAGTCGCGGCAGCCTTCGCGGCAGCAGTCGAGGGCCGCATCGCCGAGCGGCAGGCTGTCCGGGAATCAGACGTGCAAAATCCCCGAACGAAATGACGGTTCTACCCTCTGGTTATTTAACAGTATATAACATAGCCATGGAAAATGGCTAATTTTGGATGATTATCCCATTAAATCTTCCATTTTTAAGGGATTTTCCATGGCTATGTTAAATAACCAGAGGGTAAATGAGAAAATCACCTAAAACAAGGTTGTAAACGTTGGAACTCGTCTATAAATGGGGGATATTCCTGCAAACCACGTTTGACTACCAGAGGGTCACAAGGCTTTGTGGTGATTGTAAGCCATATTATGATGATATGTCTATGATATTCGGATCGGATCAATGGTGATATAATGAAGAAATAACCGACAAAAATCATGTTAAGTTGGTTTATAACTAGTGTAACTAGGCTTGATGCGGTCAAACCTTGGATGGGCACTCGAAACTTTAGTACTTGCATCTTGTGCTGTAGATGGGAATATATACTGTTGCAGGCCATGTAAGAGTGGCCATGTTATGGTGATTACAACCATACTTAGATAGAGTTGTGAACCAACCTGTATATATAGTGTATACAGTATATATGTGCATATATATATATATACATACATACACATATATATATATATATACATATATATATATATGATATGTACATATAACCAGGGGTGCTGATTTAACCAGGGGACAGCACCGTCATAATAGATGGCTACGGATAGCAGGATGGGCATCCATGAATCCCAGCTATGAAATGCTGGTTTTATATATATCCCCGCCAAAAGCGCCGAACTTTCAGCGGGGAAACAACAACGCTCGGACGTCGGGGTAGGACGCCGTTGTTTTGCACTTACGTCGGGGTAGGACGCTATTTTTTGCACTTGATCATCATCATCATCATCATCATCATCATCATCATCATCATCATCATGAGTTGGTGAAATGATACATGCAAAAGTGGAATTGGTCATGCGATGTCCTTCGATCAAGGAAATCATNATCATCATCATCATCATCATCATCATCATCATGAGTTGGTGAAATGATACATGCAAAAGTGGAATTGGTCATGCGATGTCCTTCGATCAAGGAAATCATTCAGCATCAAGAGCGACTTCTACGTAGCATGGAAGTTACATGAGCGTAGCGTCAAGAACGTCTTCTAAGTTACACATAAGTTACATGAGCGTAGCATCAATAACGTCGTCTAAGTTACACAGAAGTTACATGAGCGTAGCATCAANTAGCGTCAAGAACGTCTTCTAAGTTACACATAAGTTACATGAGCGTAGCATCAATAACGTCGTCTAAGTTACACAGAAGTTACATGAGCGTAGCATCAAAAACGTCTTCTAAGTTACAAGAAAGTTACAAGAGCGTAGCATCAAGAACGTCTTCTAAGGCACATGGAAGTTGCAAGAGCGTAGCATCAAGAACGTCTTCNAAGTTACAAGAAAGTTACAAGAGCGTAGCATCAAGAACGTCTTCTAAGGCACATGGAAGTTGCAAGAGCGTAGCATCAAGAACGTCTTCCAAGAACATTATTACACCCCCCCCAAACCCCCCCGAACCCCCCCCAACCCCTGGGACAACACAAACAGATCAAAGCTTGATATGAAAGAAAACATAGCCAACTTGCATCTAAGAATTGACGAAAATCCGAGGAATCGAAGTGTTTGCAGCATGGATGATTTGCACAAGTGAGGAGATACACGTACGTGAACGATAAACGGATCGCCACATCGAGAGAGTGCATGGGCGTCAAAAATGCCTAGAAACAAACAATTTTGGTAAACTAGCCATTGTGAGATTTTGTCAGATGTTTGTTGTGCTCGAAAAAGTGTAAATCTTGGGACTTTTTTGCGTTTTTTTCGTTGAAGATGCAAATTCATTGCAAATACCAGTAAATTATGCCACCTGAAAAATCCCCTGCGTTTCCCAATGAAAAATGGCTGCGGATGCCGAATTACGTGGTATTTACAGCACGAAATGAGCCGACGGAGCGCGACCTACCCCGACGGCCGAGCCAACAACAAAACACATTGATGTTTGAAGTGTTTGTCCAAACATGGGGTGGAAGATTAGCAACAAGAAGGGTATACTACCAACAAATATTTGAAAATCCTGTTGAAGCGCGCACTGAGGTGAAATTTGAGAAGCTGAAATTTGATATCCATGCAATCATGCACCCTGCCAGATATAAACAGCTGGTACCTCGGTATATACATACCGCTCAATAAAATCCCAATCCCAACTGGCTGCTTCCCTGGGACCATAATCTGCAGGCGTGAAGCAGCTGCTTCTGCTCCGTCTCAGGTGCCATGCACGGTACGGTTCTGAAGAGTGAGAAGCGTCCATGTGTGTCTGGCCATTTTAATGAAACAAATATGAGAATCCAGTGGAGTCAGGGGTAGCCTATTTTCATTCTGTACACATATTGTTTCATACACACATGAATACTTGCATCTATGAATAGTAAGTAAGGTCGCAACGACGTCACTAGAAATGAAACAACCTGTGTATGTGTTCTTAATCCAAGTGCCGGATTGTCATCCATTGTCTACTACAACCACTGCAATGTTTGTGTGGGAACCATGCCCATTACCCATTATGGGTCCATGGGTGTCATATTTTATAGCACCACCTGCCACCAGCCATGTGAGCCTCGTACCAGGTGAGGCCCAGTTTGAAGTTTACAACCCCATCAACTGGCCAGTTATATTCCCATTTCCGCACCAGAAACCTTGGCCAAGTTATAAGTCAACTTAGCGGCCTCACCTTGAACATGCGAATGTCGCTTGTCAACCATCCTTAGTTTGGCATCTCCCAAGGAAGTGTGTAGGTTCTGATTTCTATATGTTTAGAGATGCTGATCTACCCATTTTTTCTTGTAAAACACCCATTTGATTTTCCTTCAAACTCCAGTAGTGGTGATTAACAAACAACAACCTGCTGTTGTACAACAGTTTGAAGAATTTAACATATTTTAGAATCATATGTTTGTTGGTTGAAGCCACATGATCCCCCACCATTTTTGCTTCACATCCTATGTTTGCTTTGCCTGAAACGAGCGGTAGTTGCCAGGGACGCAATGCAGGAGCACCGCCTCCCAGGTGGAATTGGGAGAATGGGAAGACATTACTAGAAACCAGCGGGAATACCTGAACCTAGAATTGTTATAGGTAACCTGTGCAACAGTCAAAGGGAATACCGTTTGAACAGTACTTGGGGGTGCAGCTTCAGTTCTCAGTGGATCGATTTCACTAGGGGTAAAAAAAGGCTTTTTGGGCCCCATATCCCAACTTATGGGGGTGAAAATCCTATCCATTAAAAGCCCCTGGCCTGCACCCGCAAGAATGTGCCATGGTCAAATGTGTTGGATTTACGGGGAATCTATGGGTTAAAATAAACAGTGCTGGGGATATGGATTGCCCGGCGGGTTGTTTGATCCATAGTTGGGTGATAATCATGGCATGGGATGGATGCCCATATCACGTTAATCCCATCTTTTGACCATGGCACATACAGTATATCTCGAATGTGTTTCTTCATTGATGTATTGGTTGATTGAGCATCCGTCATGTGCCTGATCAGTTCATTGATTGATTGGTTGATTTACATACCTTACGGTAATTCTGTCATAATGATAATGTTTGATACATAGAAGATTCTATTCCCATATATTCTTATACAGTTTTAGATGATGAAATTAGCAACAAACGACTACATTTGGGTTGCGTTTGCGGATTGATGGGTCTCATTTTGGGATCACCAGTTTTGACGCATATCCAGATGAAGAGACGGGTGGACAGTATAACCCATCTTGTTTTTTTTTGATAGGCAGCCCCAAAATCCTGGTTAGGAAAATGATCCTGGTGAGCGAAAGATAGTTGGAAGCTTAGGGTAAGATCAACCAGAGGAGAAATGGACTATGGAGATTGTACATCTACAAACATGGAATGCATTGAGAAAAGTTGCAGCCCTCGAGCCTGAGATACACGGACAAACTTCATCACGAGGAACACTCATTTGTGGATTGATTTATACAATTTATCACTATTTTAGTCTTATATAGTAGGATTTTTTTGTTCTATCATGCTCTATCTATTCTAGGGTTGCTATTTTCCACTGAGGTTATTCCACTGAGGTTGAGATTGCTAGAGGTTGAGATTGCTACTGGCTGGGCATGACACTACATCGCACCTGAAAAATGGGAAAATGCAACAAGGTGAGCAAAATTTTCCTGCTTTTTGGATACGCGGGATTCATAGGATGTGAGTCAGGAAGACTAAAATGGTATTTGCATAGCTATGGAAAATCACCATTCTTAATGGGAAAATCCACTATGAATTGCCATTTTCAATAGCTATGTTAGTTTACTAGAGGGTACATTGTATGGTCCCAAATTTGCGTAAGTCTCATCAAATCTCTACAACACGATTGCTCCCGGGGTTGTTCCAATTTGTGGTTCGGAAACAATTTCCTCAAGCCAACGTCAGGGTGTAACGTCCGACGCCGTTCCGGTGAGGCTTGGGTTGTGGTGGTGCCTGAAATGATTGAAAATGGGGAATACCCCAACCATCATAGGGATATAGTCGAGATAAAACTAGTACGCTGCAAACCCCACGTTTGCCCGCGACCGATCCTGCATGTCCTTTGAGATGCTCAAATCCCTGCGTAAGTAAGGGTAGCGTTTCTTTTTTACTTTCAAAAACAACAAACCCCAAAACCCTAAAGCCCTAAAACCCAGAACCCTAAACCCTAAATTAAAACCCTAAATCCTGAAAACCTAAAGTCAAAATCTCTGCGTAAAGCCAGTGTTTTCATTCATCCTCTGGTGACAAGTATACGATATTGATTGGGTGTGTTATGTGGGTGTGGGCGAACGTGGAGTTTGGAGGGAACTAGTAGTGATATGATGATAGGTCCTGGGGATATAGTATGGAATATCATGAGAGATATAGTATAACATAGTATAACATAGTATAACAAACAAGATGCTTTTGGGTTTGTTTGAAAACGGGGTAGGCATGACATTTGTAGATGCAAAAAATGATTGGCGCATCCACCTTGAGGATCATCCCACGAATTTCGTGGCTGTGAACGGTGCCCATATGGTCGTCCCCGAAGTGGGAGATAGTGGGAGAAAGCCCAGTTTTGATTGGGTCAAAAACTCAGCTCCGAATGTATTTCCGTCATTTTTTTGTGTTTGGAATGATCTTGCAAAGAATCGGAACCAACATCTGATGGCCCAAAACCATTTGACGGTTGGATGACAATGATGATAGCCAGAGGACCTTTGGATTCTTGGCACTAGGCCCCCCTCCACCAATGATCACATCTTATGCCTGCTGGTCATTTGTGTCACCATGTTTGATTTACTTGCATTCTTACCTGATGCTGATGCAATAGTATCGATATACTCTGTCTGACTCCCGCTTTTGGTCACTTGGGAACTGCGAGGACCCATTGCTGGTAAAGGTGGGGAACGTGTAGCTATACGTAGAGTCTATCCCACTGCTCAACCATCATGTTTTGTAGAACATAGTATCAATTCATACAATCTTGTACAATCTGTACATTGTGTGCTCCTATGTACCCCTATTGTACATATTTGTTCATGATCAAGCATACATTGGTCGGTATCTAGTCCCATCCGCCTTGTATCAAATACCTTCAAAATACCAAACAAGGGGCTGTTGGCGGGCATTTCAGATTTCGAATCTTAGAGCCTTAGAGAGAGGTGATATGTTATTGTATATGTACATTTCTATGAAACATGGCAATGGAAAATCCCCTATTCAGTTCAATGATTTTCTCAGCTGTTATGTACATGTGCATCTCATATGTTACCTTCCGGTAATGAAGCATGGCAATGGAAAATCCCCTATTCAGTTCAATGATTTTCTCAGCTGTCATGCAATCGCCAGGTGCTGGCAGTGCATCGCCGCATCGCCGCATGCAGACCAGTTTGGGTCGATCCTGGTCCCGATTTCATCACCGGCCATGGGTCAACAATGGTAGGTTAGGTTGCTTACAAAGAAAAATAGAGCAGTGTGTATATATATATATATACATATTTACCAGTATATCACTAGATGTAGGAATTGCCAAAATACCGTAGATAACTGAAATAGATATTTGCTATGTATGGGGTTAACCTTTGTACAGTGGTTTTTGGATGTAGAAAAGGACTCACCAGCCACCAGCTAGGTATCTTTGAGGTCAGCAGGTGGCAATGTAGTACTTTCTGGGAAAACATGGGATGGTTACTTTGGGATTTTCTTTGGCCATTGATGGGGATAGATTGTGTTAAAACAATGGCAGGATACCCTCTGGTAATGAAACGTAGCTATTGAACATGGCCATTTATAGTTGATGTTCCCAATAAGAAATGGTGATTTGCCATAGTTATGTTAGTTTACCAGAGGGTACAGTATCTAAGATTGGACATGCTTTGGCACTTCCTTTCAACTTTTCGGCGGGTCTCGGGACCGTTGGCTCAACCAGTGATCTACCCCTGAGGGGTGCGATCAGAGTGGCATGGTTGCAGTGATCAGTTGATCGGCAGATGTCTAGTCGTAGGGCCGCTCCGCTCGCAAGTTGTTTCCTGTTCAAGATACTGCTATTCCCTTGACATGAAACACCCAACATGAGAGACCCCAAAATTGAACAGATTCAATACACAACCAAGGTTCCTGCGGGGGATATTTGGCGAGTATTTGATATAATGTGGGATATTTGGGAGAATGAATTGCTGAACCTCGCAAGTTTTGATTGCAGTGTGTTTCATGTTTGCTGGGGAGGCTTCATGTAATGTCACCAGTATTTTTGTTTTTTGTTTATATCAATGGTTTGAATATACCACGGTATTGCTTTTGGAATATATCATAATATATATATATATATGCATTGTAATAGAATATTGTATAATGTTATATCATAATGTACTGTACTGTATGATACTATATAATTTCCTGTTATATTTAGATGTATATATAGTTGTTGTTCTGTATCGGCTGGTCAGTGTCGTTGCAGTCGTGCAGGGGTCAACTGGGCACTGCAGTACCTTCCCAACTTTGCATTGATTTTCTCTGTCCGGTTCATCCAAGCGCAGGAGCAACAGCCGACATCGTCAAGTTCATGGTTGAAACATCTCCCAATGTTTGGAATTTGTCGCATGCTCTATGTAGGGAATGATGATACCTCAATGGGTGAACAATGGCATTCCAAATGCGAAATCCAAATCAGAGCCTCCTAAACTTGCCATTCACTAATTCTTGACCTGCCGAAAGGCTATGGGACCTGTAAACACTGAAGATAAGGATAAAGCTGTCACAGTTTATGTTACCAACAAACTGCACCAAAAGAATGGTTGATATCATCTTGCACTGGTAGAGACGGATGTTGGCTCTCCAATCCTTGGATGCTCCGGCGGATGAATCTATGGCACCTTAGACTCAGGCATCGTCCGCAAAAAATGCAGGCTGGTATCACCTTCCATCAGGCTGTGAAGGTTTTGCTGTTGGCATTGGACGCCCCACAATTTCCGCGCCATTTGTTTTCCTTCAGAGATGATCAAACACGTTGACCGGATGAGATGTTTTCGCCAAAAGATACGATCAAATATGATGAGAGCCCAGCCGGATATGTACCAGCCGAAATGCGAATAGGGGCAGCAAAATGAGAGGGAGCGGAGACACAGCACTTGGCTACTTATCGAGTGCTTAAGCAACACAAGTGATTCAACTGGTCTCCAATTGGAGTACATAGAACATTCTATAAAAGTTGATTTCCCATCTAATTTCCCATCAACCAAAGTCATATCTATCATATTCTCATATCATGTCAACAATTTCAAATTTGGTGGAAGGGAAACATTGCAAGACGCCCCTACATTTGGGGATCACAACCATGGTTTCCTGTAGATTTTCCACCTGAACCAATCCAATGAAATCAACCTAACCATGTGTTTTTCATGTTAGATCAGGTCGTGGTCCAGTTGCAGTAGCACCTGCGGCCCTGGCCAGCGGCAACGCGACGTCACATGTCCAAGTGGACAGGTCACAGTCACCGGGCGATGCCGCGGGAGACATGTGGGGAGTTCAGATCTTACCCTCCGGTTATGACTAACGTAGCCATGGAAAACCACCATTTATAATAGGTAAATTATCATTTTATCATCTATAGATGGGCCATTTTCCATGGCTATGTTAAATAACCAGAGGGTAACCTCCAAAAATAGGGTTGCAAGGTGGCGACAACCAGTTGTATTTGTTGGTTTATAACCCCCATGAATACTAAAAAGTTCTATCTACCATAAACCAAGCTAGTTATAAAATGTTATAAACCAACTCAACTATCTTTTTTTGGGGGGAACTTGTGCAGCACTAACTTTGGGGATATATAGCAGGATATGTTTGGGATATGCGGGATAATTAATTTCTGGAGATATCATGGAAGAACGGTATATTACCAGAAGATTTGTCCAAAAAAGAAAATGTATTTGAACCAAGTCATCAATTTTAAACAAATATTTGATGGAAATAGCCATTGTTCTCGGTTCATTTTTTGTTGGTCCGAAGATCTCACCAAACACGTCATATGTGCCGCGGGAAGATGCATGGCAAAAACCCGAAGGCGGCGGATTGCCCTGGCACCATGCCCGCAATAGAGGAGGTGCCATCAGAGCAGAGCCATTGTGCGTTTCCCAGGAATTGGTACTCTTTTCCCTTTTGGGATATAGTGTGATATTGTCATATATTGTCTATATAGTTGAGGGTTTCTTAGATTAGTTGAATTGTGATGTAGCATTGTTTATATGTCAAAGTTTCCATGATGTTCCATGGGTTTCCAACAATAATGAGGATATATGTGGGCTTCTAAGAAACTGTGAATCCCAAGGTTGTGGTGTAAATGTTGTTGCCTTTTCAAACCAGATCAGCGATGTTAAACCTGGGGCCTCTGTACAAACAAAGATATGGGTGATTCAACTAACAAACATGGGGATATGTTGGGCTGGTCCAATACTTATGGGATGTCTCCATTTTATGCATCAGCTATAAGCTGATGTGAATTCCAGCGTGAACTGATTGGTACCCATGACACCACAGTTTCTGTTTTTTTTAGTGGGAAGACCTACTGGACAATTCCATGAATTGCCAGCCACATCAGGGGTTCTTGCATATAAAGTGTCCTGTCATCCAATTCTGAGCCAGCAAACAGGTCGTTGAAACAAAAAGTAGTTGTCAATCAAGTAGTCAGTGTGCTTTCTTGAGAACCCTGAAAATGACCAAAAAGGGGGACAACCTGACAATTGAAGCTGGTGCTGACGCTAAAACCTCCAGCCAATGGGGATCCACTTCAAGAAGCCATGCAGATTCTACGGATGAGACTAGCATCAAAATGGGATGATCCACGATGTTTTGACGAATTGGCAGGACTGCTACGAGACCAATGGCTGCGTTTGGGTGACGTTTGGGTGCCCAGGTGGTTTCTCTATATGGAGCCCAAAATCCTGAGGCAACGCACCAAGATGATGTGGAGAATCCATGGCGCAGGATTGGTTTGCCACCCCCTGTATCCATGTGCACGAGCTAGAACAAAAGACAAGACAAAACTACTTCAGGATGTGTTTTTTTTTTGATTTTCTATTAGTTTGTGTGTTATTCATTTTGCCGATATCGGCATGTCTAGGTGATGATATCTATATATGGTATATGCCTCCATGATAAAGACATTGTGGTTCCAGGGAGACAAACAATGTTTGAGAAAGACCAAATTATGACAACTTCATTTTGTGTTGCATTTTACAGTGTATGGCTTTCTTTGACATGTTCATGCATCACATGGAATCAAGCATTGCCTGGCGGACAAATCCCTGATCATTTTCAGTTGTGGATTCTTAGTCAAGTGGAAAACAGGGGCTGGTAACCCAATCGCGAACCTACATGTTCTTCTACGGCATCCTTGGTCACCCACGTGTCATTAGCCCTGGTGGCAGATACCCAACCCTCCACTTTTCCTCACTTTTACCACGTTGTCCAGATAGTTTATTGAAGACAACACAGCAATTAGTGTGTTTAAGCAACATGATTTGGACAAATCATGTATTTTTGTTGTCAAGGGTCCAGGGTTATATAATTTAGGGTCTAATGTCAGCCCCGGATCCATGAAGCTTCAGTGATAATTGACAGGGTTAGCCCCAAAATGCGTTTTGAATATTTCAATTCTCAGCACCTGTGCTAATTTACTAGGGGAGAACCAATCCCAGTTTGTCGTTGGGCAGCAGAATGACCCAATTTTCCCTACTCTTCTGGCCACCTCCATGACAATTAAGGCAATCATGGGAGAACTGCGACAATCGCTGCGGCAGTGGCACACGTACACGTCACTCGGCGAAATCTGTGTGATTCAGCGTGCACTGATGTGGAACTTTGGGATGAATTGGGTCACTGGGTCACCCCATGGGAGCTCAAAGGGACCCAGAATTTATTGGTGAGTTAATGTGTGTTGTGTGGTTTTATTTATAGAATGTCATAGAATGTTTGCATGTTGCAGATTTGATAATTAATTTTGACATATGTTGACCCAAATTTATTGATGATGGTTGTAGCGTTGTAGCCTCACTACTGGGTAAATTTTGTATCTTGGCTAGGAGTTTGAATGGAGTAGCCAACTTTTTTGCACACTATCTTTATCTTGGGCTAGGCGTGAACAAGGCGTAGTTTTCTTGAGAATCATTGACATAAAACAACTTACATTGAGGTGGCTGAATTATGCGAAAGTGCCAAGTGAATGAGATATTGATACAGCACGCATGTTGAAGAATTGAAACAAATATGAGAAGAATAGGGTTATCGGTTTCCGTCACTATACCTGCATTTCAAAGGGGATTTCAAGGTCATGCTCAATGTTGCTGAAATGTTTCACTCATGTGGACTCCTGTCATTGGAGTGGGAAGGTCATGCATCACCTATATGGAGGTTTCCATTATCTACCATCCGTTTATAGAGGGATTTTCTACTATAAACCAACCATTTTGGGGATCTCCCCATTTATGGAAACCCCCTATATTAGTGTCGATCATGAAATCTCTGTTTCAGGACTGACGGCCAACTGGAACTTGGCCCTAGTCCTCATTGTCATTGTCCAAATTCCTTGAAGATACTTAACCCCCAAGATCTAAGCTGAATACTGTGTCAGAGGGTAGTTGGACCTATAGAGATTGGTTGCATTCAGACTTCGATTCGGTGTGTGTGTGTGTATGTCATAATTTAGATAGTATAGTATATACTAAGTATGTGTATAACAGGTAAGCTCTATTTGAAAGTCCGGTTTCTATATCTCATGTTTTGGTTCTTCACTGTTCAGCCTCAAGAACTGGATGTTTTGGGTCGCAGTTTGATTTGTCAAATGCCCCGTATGATATCAACGTTGAATTCTGAATTTCCAATCTTTCACGGAGAAGATACCCTCATGACTCATATATGTTCTGAACTGTACTGATATGTATGTACGCAGCGCTGCACGCACTAAAATGACCACAGTATGGTTGAATATCATAATTTCCAACAGGGTTTTCAGGTCTGGCAGCATTGAGTCAGCACAACGCGTCGATTGCGATGAGGGGAAGTAGCTCGTTGGAATCAACGGGAACTATGGGCAGCAGCTATCGTGCTACAACCCCTTCATGGAGGACATTTACCGCCGAGACGTGAGCACAGAGGTCGTTGAGGACACGGCTAAGAACAGGAGGAAAGAGAAGGCCAAGATGTCTAGGAAGCGCTGGGCTGGAATCAAGAAGAGCAACCTCACGTTGTTCCAGTCAAACAAGGAGAGGTGCCATTTGCTTGTGAGCGACACTCTGGCCACTGTTGTCGCAATGAAGGATGCTGAGAAGGGAGCAGACTTCCTGTCAGCGATGTCGGTCGTGTCCGCTGTCGCAGCTGCCGCTCAGGGTGATCTAAAGGATCAGAGATCATTTTTGAGGACAAAGGGCATTTTCTCGGCCCCCGCTGAACGTGCTTTCACAGCTTGATAGCACAGGGTCCCCATCCAGGGACGACTTCACTGCTCTCAATTTGCCCGAAAGGTTGAGTCTGCATGGAACGCTCGTAGCGCGAGCAACTTCACGATGGGTGACACCGAGATTGATTTGTTCCTTCAGCAGAATGGGGCCCATGGGTCATCAGCGTCACGTACAGAGAAAAGATCGTGCCACTGACCTACGATGCGATGGATGATGTGGTTGCGATGAGAAGCTGGTTCTGTGGCCCCTGCAACGCAAGAGCAAGCAAGAGCAGTGATCCTGTCAGCAGTCAAGACAGCAAAGATCTCTGTGAGGAGGAACGTGACAGATCGATGGATTTTGCTGGTAAATGATATCCTTTATTGTTGCTCATATCCATATTGTTCTGTTGGTTCATTCCCCTTGTTTGTTGGTTACCTGATATATCCAAAGATTGTGTGTTGCAAAGACCCCAAACGTTTGCAGCGCAGCATCAGCTTGTTGTTCGTTAGCTTTCCCTTGATCAAAACCATATGTTTCATGAATGGCATCCCCGCATTCTGGTGCTTGTATACCCTTTTCTGTTGGGCTCAATCCAATTGATGGCTAGCTAGGTTTTAGACCCCCTTTGAGCATAAAACACTGTAAAATACTGTAAATATGAATATGTTTGAAGGTTTTTGGAGCAAAAATCGCTCCCCCATGACCCCCCGTTCTAAAAAAGTACCGGTATCAAAAAGTGAGTTCTACCCAGGTGCAGTCTACTGTTCTGTAATGCAGCTGGACGCTGACTGCAGTGCGGCCGGTGCCAAGCCTCTGGCTCTGGAGGGCTGCTACGATGTGGCCAGGGGCTCCTAGCTTCAGAATGTGCCAACTGTTGCGAAACCTCGGGTGGTTTGATATATTGTTATAGCTGGTAAATGGATGTCAATGGATGTTCATCCCATTAAAATAATAGGTATTGACCCATCCCCATATAGTTTAGTATCTTAAATGGTTGCCATGCTATTGGCAATCTAAAAACGTCAGCAGATCTCAGATGTCTGCAGTCTTTTGGGTATCTAAGATTCGCTGTGTTGGAGAAGGAGGAAATGGGAGGAAAAAACCGCTAGAGGTTCGAAGAGCAAATCCACGTGGTTTGTTTCATCATATTTCATCAGTGTTCCATGGTTTTAAGTTGCCATTTAATGGGTAATTATGCATATCCGTATGCACCGTTTTGAGACCATATCTATGGCTAGCATGGTTCGCTTCTTTGATGCTACCAAAAGGACAATCTGTCCAAATTGGATGGTGTCGTCCCACACATGCCCAAAGATGTGGGCCTTTCTTCAGACCCTTGAATGTGTATCAAATTGCTGATCTGTCACTTGAATCTGGATGTAATAGCAGGCCCACGCTGCGACTTCAATGGTTGATAGGCGGAACAGTCCCATATTGAACTATTACGATTTATCCAGCTCAATGGATCTCTCTGTCACCACGCATGGTAAGGTCGGATGTGCTTGGTTAGAGGGAACTTGGAGTGCTTGTAGTGCCTGGTTTGCATCCGTGGCGGTGCACAATGCGATCCTGTTTTTTTGGAGGGTCATTGGGGAAAGGTGGTTTTCAACCACAAACACATGGGGGTTTCCTAAAATGGAGCACCCCAAAATGATCCAAAATTGGTCACGTTCAATGGGAAAACCAATGGTTTCGACTGGTTTCGCGTACCCGAAAATTGATATATAAGCAGTTATAAACACCTACAAAACTCTCTGTATGGTCCTATTCCTTGACAGTATCAGCACTGGAACAACTTTGAACTCAGCATGTTTGCCCGAGGAGCACCTTGAACTGATGAAGAAATGGCTGACAACTGCAACACCCAAGAGTTCGATGGGTGATAAGGGCCGGTGGCCCATGCATCTTTTTCAGTTTGTTTGGATTTGTGAATTTTCTCAATCCACCTTCTTGTTGAATAAATGCACCTCGTTGTTGGTTGAATCTATCAAACAGATTCGGAAAGCCATTTGTCAATTCATGTCAATTTGAACCAGCTGTTTGAATGTGTGTTCCTATCTGTAGTATTGTATACATACGGATTTGAATGTATATACGCATGAATCTGGATGAATTGTAATGACCTCACTGTGACATCACTGGAATGATGGTGAGTAAGGGGAAATCACTCCCGAATGGCCTTAATTAGTTCAGCTATTTTTCAGGTTAGTGAATTGTTACCACAATTCAGCCAGAAAAAATGATGTATATGATTGTATATGTTTTTTTTCTCTGTATGTGTAGATATTCCTTTATAGTAATAGAAATAAATCCACAGATTTTCTGATTCTGCTCATAAAGCTGCAGGTGCCACCTGTGGCGCGGGTCTTCGTAGTCGATCTGTGTGCGGAGTCCCGGGCTGTTCCCGGGAACCAGCCGGACTGGTTCAAGATGATTCACTACAAACAAAATAGTGGCCCCTTGAGTGAATCACAAAACCATTTTTCATAGAGTTGTTTTTTTTAATACTGTACATTGTTTTCCTGATAGACCTATCATGAACATGCATGAGCCGTTTTTAACCATCCTGCCTCCAGAAAAGAAAAAACACTCTATGCACAGGATATGCATGGCCCTAAACGATGTAGGTACTGACCCGTCGGTCCCCTGGGTCTTTCTTCTTGCGCCCATCCCAAACATGCCCCTGCATTGGGAATTCGATAAAGCACCCCGAGCCGGCAATGCATTCTGGTTGGTCATTTTAGATGTGTTTCATTTTCACATCTAATGGGATGATGAAGCGCACACAAGCACACTTTGACTTTAATAAAAGACTTGATGGTGGGCGACTAGACTAGCAACCCACCATGTTTGGGTGTATACATATCTTTCAGAACTATATATATATATACACATATATATATATATATACATATATATATATATATACATGTATATATTATATATGTATACACTCATGAAGTTTTCATGTTCTATCAAGTCCCCATGTTCAACAAGAAATCCCAACTTTTAAAGTCCCCAACTTTCTACACCGCCTGCAAGGAGCTGCCCCTCGGGCTGGCCGGCCGATTGTGCCCAATTCGAGGAGCCGGGATCGGGGAGATGCTATGGAGCCACGGAGCCACTCAGACCATCCAATTGTTTGGGAAGCTAATATGTGTATGATTTAATCTATGATAATAATTTATAATAATTAATTGATAATAATTGATAATACTTGATAATAATTGATAATAATTGATGATAATTGATCATCATTGCTAATAATTGAGAATAATTGCTAATATTTGTATGCTTTTGACATAGTTTGACATCGATACCCTTTTTTGGCGGGGGAACGAATAGAATTGAAAAACACATGCATACACCATTCACCAAACAAAATCCGAGGCGATTTAGATGGGAAACCGGTGATGAGAAAACTGCCGGATTTGCCCCACGGTGCTGCCATTGAAGCTTCAGGAGATGCCAAAAGCCTTGGGTAAACTAACATCGCTGTGAAAAATCCACGATTTGTAGATTGTGTTCCTGAGGAAGCCATGGGGTGTCCACATCTAGCTTTTTCCCCAGGATTATCAAAATTAAAAATTGAGGATATGACCAACCAGACAATGAGATATAAGCAGCCGAAATCCTGAGATGATTCAGACTTAGCCCATCCGGATTGGCATGGGACACGTCAAAGTCACACTGCCAGTTGCTATCCATAGCTTCGTCATATATTTTATGCATAAAACATGGTTTAAACAACACGATAAAACGTGGAGGCAACTGGTAGAACATGGTAGATTACTGTATCATGTTCTAGCATTTTGGTTCCTCTTTTACCGTTCTCTTGAAACATGTTTCATCCATAGAACAACAGATGGTACTGGTCACTGGTCACCCCAGTGATTTTCACCATGTTCCGATCCACGAGGTGGAACCCGTTTCCACTGAGACATGCCGTGGAAGCAGCACCTGTGAGTGGCGTGCGCCGCTCCGCGGCCCGTAGAATAAAATGCTAGCATAGTGATGATTTAAGCGCTGCAATGAAGTTTGCAAATTTCATCAACATTTTTTTTTAGCTCCACAGATGTTGAGAATCTTTTAAACAGAATATTCGTGTTTGGGCGCCCGTGTTGTTCCCATTCCAATATACACCTATGATTCAAAATCAGTTGACGTGCATGCTCTGTCCCGGGTCGCTAGCTGCTTTGTCAGCCCCCAAAATTCGTTCAAACCCTATAGGGTAAACATATGTAAACATGCATGGCCACTGGAAATTCCATCTTTGTCCTTCGAACATTATCTGGAAATGGTAGGCGTTCCACTTTTTGACAGCTATGTTCTGTGTCCAGGTTGCAGCTGGTCGGAGCTGCTGGTAAAGCCAAGTTGATTTTGCCCACAACAGTGCATCGATTTATGGATTTCATAGCGTGGAATCATGCTGATTCATGGACACTGGGTGAGCTCCAAAATTGCGGTTGTCGTTTGTTCCTACAAGCTCGTTTGCTGTGAAATGTGAGGCAAACATGTTTTTAGTAACAAGGAACCATCGAATTGTATCATAAGTTCCATCCCCACATATAGACCCCTCTCATCCATACAACCACTTTTTTGGGGGGGAGGGTACAACTCAGCAGACATTTACCACACGTGCTGTTTCGGTTGCTGGCTTGGAATCCAACAAAAGGGTGGTGTCACTAGCCACTGACCACCTGGAAATGAGGGTTTTGCAGTGCCTACATATGATATGATGTGAAAGTATATATATATATACACATATTATATATATATATATGTAACATACAGATAACATATATATATATATCACGTACAGATAATATATATTATATATATATATACACACTACACATACTACACTACACTGTATATCCCAGCTATGATGAGTTTAAGAAGGTGAATAGTTTCCCATAACGACATGATTGAGGTTGTCAACATTGAAGCACCGACCATCAAGATTGGGAACATTTTTTGGGATACTGTTTGGGTTTGTCCAAGACCGCGTTACACAAAATTATGGGTTATATAATGTTATATAATCATATATATATAATCATATATATATAATCATATATATATATAATCATAATCATTATATGTTTCATTCAAGCTGCGATTTCATGGGTACATATCCATCAAACCTCATTTGGGCGATATTTATATATATATATATATACGTGTGCATGTGTATATATATATATATATGTACATATATATATATATGTATATATATATATATATATGTAGATACATATATATATATACATATTCCCATTTTTGAAAGTTGATTTCAGCTTTGAAAATTAATACCCTCATATTTTTCTTGGTTCAATTTCGATATCCCCTAAATTTGCACAAACCCATCTCCTACTTAACTGTGCATTATAGGGGTTATATGCCAACTTATTGGGATCACCATGGTCGTACCATTGGAGTTCAAAACCCCTGTTGGTTGATTATCCGGGAGAACGACTCAATATGGGGGTTTCCTAATGGCTGGGGGTACCCCAAAATGGATGGTTTATAATGGAAAATCCTATTGAAATGGATGATTTGGGGGTACCCCTATTTTAGGAAACGTCCATATATTGTGGATTATCAAAACCCATTCTGGAAATCCTTATGAACGCTAGAAGGTTTTGAACACTGATCATTGATCTCCCCAACTGCAAACTGCGAAAGATATGATTGGTTTCGAAGAAGCTCCAGGTATTGGCGATTGGTCCTCATGCTCCAATGATTGCGGGGATGGGACCATGGTCACTTGGCAGCACTTGGCCAGGGGTCCACCAGAAAATGGGACCCCTTTACCCCTCACTTGGGGGTGCAGTTGGGATTATGAACGGAGATACCTATGGTAAGAAGCCTTATAAGTTGGGATGCCAACCCTATAGCTACGGTTATATCTCAACTTATGACTGGAACTGCACCCCCGTAGCATGACGTTCTTTTGGAAGGTTGGGCTGATAGCTGGTTGTGTGACTTCCGTGTTGAGGGACCAGCTTCCTAGCTGAAGCTTATATATACAAAATCTGGTTCCACCCACATGGCAGTCAAACAAAAAGAACGCACTGATCAACCATGGAAAATTGGGGGTACCGAACAAAGCCTAATATGCGACAATGATGATCACTTGGCACCATATTTAGCTGATAATTGGTGCCACATGATTAGATGAGACGGTGTTTTTTGGTTTTTACCAGCTCAAACCAACTATAGATAATATATATATATTATATATATATATATGTATGTAGACATGTTTTTATAATGTATATATTATATATATATATATTATATGTATAAGACCTACATATGCATGTTGATGCTGGATATATACGGATCTATCGTTGCGTGAACAGCTCGACCAGCTCTGAACTGGGGAGGCACCACTCGATGGATGTGTTGTTAGTGCTACACAACACATCAAATTCAATAGTGCAATATGATATAATATAGTATAAACGTATTAGCACAAGCTATATATACATGTGTATAATTGTATATGTATATATATTTTGTATACATTTGTTTATTGTATACATATGTATGTATAGATAGATAGATAGATAGATAGATAGATAGATAGATAGATAGAGAGATAGAGAGATAGAGAGATAGAGAGATAGAGAGATAGAGAGATAGAGAGATAGAGATAGAGAGATAGATAGATAGATAGATAGATAGATAGGTACATTACTCTACTTGTTGGTACTTCTATCATGTGTTCATATTGTTTACAGGCACATACATGATGTAGGTACATTGAAGGTCTAGGTAGATACATGCGCCTCATGACTGCCCCACTAGGGTGTCAATTATGGAGATTCCACCAAAGTGACCACGCAATTACAAGGCTTTATGTTTTGGGTTCCAAGGCTGATAGAAACCAATCACAAGAGCGAATCTCAAGCATCCATTATTGGTTCTTTGCTATGCCAACACACAGACCCCCAAAGGGCAGGTACTGTACGTAGATTTGTGATGCGGCAAACTATCGTGTGGGTTATGGTGGATATACCTAAATCTAGGGGGTGAAAAAAAAACGTTTCTACCTGGGGGACCCATTTTGTACCATATTTTTGAAGCAGACTTTTGGATGAATATTGACCTACCAGCCACCAGCACAATGGGATATGGTGCTGAGCCCAGGTTCGTAGCGTGCAGTGCAGCAGCGGCGAAGACATGGATTGTACCGCGGAGAAACCCGTGACGTCGCAGTGCCTTGCGCTGCACTGTCAGTCCAGACCTAGGAAAATTGGAATGGAAGATTTCAGCAAGCAGCGGATACTCCAACCATTTTATTGGAATGACAACTGAATGCCACAGGCTTTTCTTTCATCGTTGTGTATCCATGACATAACCCATTAAATATTTGATGAAATATCCCATATACTATACTTCTACATAGTCCTACCCACTTGTTTCCCATTTCCCCAGTTTATGATAGGTGATATTGTATAATGATATATACAAGAACGGTTTTCCTTTCCTACAAGGTGGGGCCCCCCAGATTGCTAAGTTGACTTCTAACATCTTGTAGCTTGGTCAAGTATGGTTTATGCTGGATATAACTATGCTTGTGGGGTTGTAAACCAAGAAACAGAACATACGGAGGTTTCCTAAAATAGGGGTACCCCCAAATCATCCATTTTAGTAGGATTTTCCATTATAAACCATCCATTTTTGGGTACCCCCAGCCATTAGGAAACCCCTATATTGTAATTTTGGGGACCTCACCCACGAAATCTCCCATGAAAGATCACTTCCCTCAGGTCCTGCCGGGTGACCTCCGGCTGCGGCTGGAGCATCAGCGCATGGTCTGCCTGTGATGCCACGTGTGGTGCTGGAGTGCAACGTGGGGACACTGAGATGGCGGAGTGGAGGAAGGGAGATGATTTCACTTGGAAAATAGGGATACAACATGATACAACATGATACAACATGATACAACATGATACAACATGATACAACCATCAAATCGGGATTTTAACATGATTTAACCATTGAAGCTAGAGATGACTTGGGGATTTAAGTATCAAAAGCAGGAAATTGATAGCTAGACAGTAGATATTCAGCACTGGTGAATCCACCATGGGGAATCTACCGGCAAACTGCTCCACCCATGGCTTTGCTGCAGACTAGCGTTACATTGGGTGGACGCCAGTTCAAAACCAAGAAACGCCTTTCTTTTGTGGACTATTCTTGTTCAGGCATCATTTGTTGGTTTGTCACACATACTTACCAACATCTACTGTACCCAAGAAATTGCTCAAATGTAAATGAATACACGCAAGGTGATGCCACTTGTAAGATCTTAATCATTATATATATATATATGTACTATATATATATACACAGAAGTGGGTTGGTTACCCCATTACCCACCCAAGTATAGCCATAGTATGCTTTAGCCATCTATAATCATCTTTAATCACTAAAGCCCAAACCATCTACAAGCATCTATCATCACTAATTCAAAAAAAAAATATAAAAACTATGTATACATATAACTATCATCTATAATCACTAAAAACCCATCCGCTCACCTACTGAAATTTGAACCGCGAGGCCGTTCCGCGGTGTGCGACAGTGGACTGCCAGAGGATTGTACCTCTCAGCCAGTGGTAGGGAAGCCAAACGTTTCGAACGTTTCATGAATTTAGATATCACGGATGCAAGGCACACAGGTATGTGTTGTTTTGTTTTTTTTAGAATTGTGTTTTATGTGCAATATAGAAACACATCGTGTGTATGCATGGCAGGATCATATTATTGTACCGACATGTATCGACATGTACTGTAATTTGTTTTTTTATTTCTATACGTACTATTGTGCTTATGTACATATATGTATACATATATGTATACATATGATATTGCCCTTTATATAGCGTGCATATATAGGACAAGTCTGGCATGTTGTCGTACAATGTCACACATACATATAATGACGTATATATATATATATATATATGATTATATATATATATACAATATATATATATAGATATATATATATATGATTATATATATATACTATATATATATATAGATATATAAAATATATTATATATGCATGTGTAAATACATTACTGTTAGCTTACTATATACATGTATATATAGTGGATACCTTGACTTTGAGTCTCAAAACAAGTGGCCATTGTTTATGTAAAAAAAATCAGGGTATTTTAGTACTTTATGTGTTGGATCTCAATAGTGATGGACACTTACCAACTATTTTTCTTGCCAGGCCTGGTATCTAAGATTGGCCATGGATCATCATGGCACACCCAAGGGAAGGACATCCAAATTCTATACCTAAAATCTTTGCCATTATCAGAAAAAGACGTATTTCAATGTATTAAATCATGTTTGCTTCCTTGCAGTTGGAGGATTTTCGCAACACAAAAAGTCTGGGATGTTTGAGTGTGGTGGCGTCCACCATAGGAATCAAGCGCGCACTGGCTTCGCAGCCCAAGCCTCTGGTACAAGCCATTCCCGAGCAATGAAAACCACTGCGGTCATCAGTGCAGAAGTCAACAAGTATAATGAGATCATGGTAGAATTCAGCGCCTTGACCCTCGAGGTATCCAAAGAATCAGCGGATTGGTAATTGAAGTTCTTGCCATTTTCGAGTGCCATACCAGGGTGTTTTTGGTCAATTGAGGTCTCTGTGGGTCCTGCCACTGGATTGGGTCCTTGCAAACATTTTTTTTCGGACCAAAATGACCAACAGCTACATACATTGTGCACAGTCCTGCTAGTATCGATTTTTTTTTTTTTGTAGACTTCTCCCCAAAATGACCGGCATATGATGGTATCTCGGGCCCATCCCACAGTATCCAGAAGCGGCTACGGGTTGATGCAAACTTCTGAGGTTTCCAAGCAAGAAGATGATCTGATATGAAATGATATGAAATGATCAGGAAGTGCCCATGGGAATGAATGCTATTCACATTTGCTCTGGTAGGCAGACCCTCCAACCGAGTTTCTGATGATTTTCATGGCCTTGCTGTCCGTGCGTGTGTAGCTGTGTGTATTTTTCCCAAACTCTCAAGAAACCATTCCAGGTCAACCCTTCAAAGTAGGGACGGGTCAAAACGATAGCATATTTCTGGATATGAACTGGAAGAAACATGCATTTGCCTGACTTTCAATCCATACTTATTCACATAATATCTTCTATACTAGTGTCCTGGAGTATATATATATATAAGTATATAAGCTGCAGCTATAGCCATTTAGGTCTTTACCCGAGTAGGGTAGTTTTTATCCATAGTCCGCGTGTCTGTCTTCGTTCCCCGACGCCATGGATGAGCTCGGATCTGCTCCAGACACATCCATTGATCTCCAGGTTCCTAGATGCGACCGGATCTGGACTTTAAATTGTTGGTCATGTGCTACAGTAAATGTCATCTGTTTTTCTTGGGGTTGATAGTTTTGGCCCAGTTGAAAAATGACTCAACATATACAAATGATATCAAATGATCAAATTGGCCATGTTTACCCATGTGTAATACAACCGTTGGAAATGCCTTTTTGTTATTAGGACAATGATCAACAGATGATGGATGTTTTAATTGCCATGTGATAATTGCCATGTGAGATTATCAGAGGTTGGCAAGAAGCCGGAAGAAAACCATTTTCCACAATGATTTAGGTGATTTAGGAAGGTTTCATGTTGGGTTCGTGGAGGCATCGAACTGGTTTTTAAACCTGAAGTGATTAGTGGCTTTCCTGTTGATTACAACTTCGATAGTTCTCCAAGTCGACTCACTGACAATATGTTTCAGGTGGGGCAAGAGGCTTAAAGCTTTTAAGAGATGGAAACACACCGGTACATGACTCGCATTTTTAGATCAAGTTCACATTTTGTCATACGTTCATATATTTGGTGAAGTTTTTGTCACCACTTCATCTACTTAGATGTACTTTGACTTTGTGGTGCCTTCAAATGAATGACCTTGACGACACAACATACCCATCTGCCGGGGGAACCCTGCTGGTGGTGAATACCAACCGCGCCTCAAGCATGATGCATTTCCAGTAAGAGAAATATCAAGTTTGCCCAGATTGGTGAGTATATCATGTTATATCAGTTATATTAAGGGTATTCTAATTAGCTTGTTTCAGATTGGGAAATCATCGACATTGACCAGCTTTAGGAACTGATTTATTTTGACATATTCTTTAGATTATCATTCCATGGAATAGTTTTCCATGATCATGATCCCCAAACTTGGTTTGAGAACTATTTGACTTTGGCCGTTACATCCATTATAGGCCAATACTTTGGTTTCTCACGGTTGGGGCAACCATCCCCAAAATAGCTCCTTTCAGGGTTAGGAATTCTTGAAGTTTGCGCAGCTCATCTCAGAACCATATAAGCATATATCATATATTAGTCAATATTGTATTATTGAACTATGCATTTTATAGCCACATATTCAACCAGGTATTTCACCGGCAAAAACTCGTGGTGTTTGCCTCCAAACGGGGCGTGGTTTCTCTGAAGCAAGGCAACCGTGCCCGTTCTCGCAGGTCATTGGCATCGATGGCGGTGGCTTCTCCATGTCGGTGTCCAAAAATCTCCTGGGCCGCGAGATGCGCGGCTCGACCGAGATAACTCGAAAGCAGGAGGGCCATACTTTAGGCTTTCTGTAAGAATCATCAATACTTGAAAGCAATGGGTTGATATGTGTTGATATATGTCGATATGGATTTCTATTGATGATTTTTGAAGTTCATGTTTGTTGTTGTTCAGTGTTGAAGGGCTGTTCATTCTCTTCGTGGACGTTTTTGTTGATTGATAGTATGTTGATTGGCAGCAAGTGACAGTATGTTTGTTTGCAGCTTTCCAGATCGCACTTATTATCCATGATTGTATCATACCTTTCATCCACGGTATGTTTTTTGTGTTATACGATCCCGCCCTGAAGTGACTTCCTTGCGCTTTTTTTTCGTGCGCTATCAGTGCGCTGCACCTAAACCTTGGCTCAGGAAATTTGCTTAGTGCCCAGCTGCCTTCTAAGCCTGCAGCCGCGCTGGCGTTGCTTTATGGAGACTCCCAAGTTTGTCTCACAAAAAGCCTGGAAGAACAAGGCGCCAGCGCCTTGCATTCCTCGCTTTTTGCCAAGCGCATTTCTTTGTTTGCTATGGAAAAGCACACCCTTAACGGGTAAATAGTCATTCTTATCATCTAAAGTATGGGCCAAATCCAATAGCTCTATTAAATTGCAAGAGGATATATGGATATTGGATGAATGTATGCTGCTGGATGAGACTACAGGTACCATGTCAAGGATTGGGAAAGCATGGAAAGAATCATGGGATATGATGAGGTCATTGTATCTCAGTGTGCAGAGTATTTATTTCCACCTTCAGTTCATGTAGAAAAGCATGATGCTGTGTTTTATCATCTTGAATTAGCTGTTAGCAGAGATGTTATTAAACATTAATCTGCCTAGCATGCTGGATGAAAAAGTTGTCAAAATTCATTTCAGAACCAGAGATCTTTAATATTTTTTTTCTGTTGCAAAAGATGCACAAGCGGGCTCGAACCCTTCGAAGAGAAGCTTTACAAGACTTTCATCTCAACTATGAAGACATTGGATGAGCAGAGGCTTGACCAAAATGAGATACAGAAAAAGTATCTAGTTGAAATCAAACGTTGGAGATGGAGGACTACAACAGTGGTTGCTTTGACATTAAGTGCCCCATCATGAGACCGATGACGTTTACAATTCACAATCGCAAAAGTTGAAAAACAAGAGATGGAGGAAGCTGCATACGACTGACACCACCAAGGGCAACTACTATAGGGCAGGATGCTTTTAACGTTGTCATCAATCAAGTGAAGACAACGAGTTTGCACAGATGGGATTGGACAGAAACTTCCCATTTAGAAACCTTGACTTCACTGAGGAGGGAAAAAAGGAAAATGAAATGATATGCCCTTCAATGCTTTCTCACCAAAGCGTCAGTCTACAGTGCTTCAGTCTTGTTTGCTTCAGTGATGTTCAGACCAGATTGTTTTGACCGAAACATCGGCACATCAAAACCCATGTTTGACAATCAGTGCCATTGTGAGAGATTCATCATACACACTTGCTTGAGACCATTGGACGGTTGAAGAGCAAAGGTTTGAACGAAATGGATTTCTATGATTTTTAGAGACAGAAAAACAGTTTTTGTGGTGCCATGATAAATGTCATATTTCCAAAGAAATTGCATTATTTGTTTTTCTCCCAAGCAGAACAAATCAGATTTAGTCGATTTGATATTAGATTCATTTGCACATGATGTCCATTTATTAAAGAGTTAAATTGTGACTAATCTAAGTTATTCATACATATTTATACCACAATTAAGACTCTGTCTCTCTCTCTCTCAGAACATGACTTGTTGTCAGGACCACATTATGCGGCTACTCCGAAAATCGAACCGATTTATTTTGCCGTAATCAACAAGTAACCAGGCAAATGTGTTGTTCTTCTAGAGAATGATTTGAAAAATCAGGTGCCAGGAATTTGAGCTTTGCGTTTACCGCAGAAATAGTTATTGTGCTAATTTATGCTGTGCTAAGTTCTGGTGAGAAAATTAGTTAAGCCCAATGCAAATTAAATCCTCCATATTTATTTCAAGTATGTAAACCACTAATATCAATGTTGCCTCCAAAGCAAAGCTTCAAGATGTCGAAAGGAGATGGCACATTGTGTATAGCCCGTAGAAACTAAAATAAAAGTGATAAAAGCATCAGAAACATAACTTTGAATCGTTTCTACAACAGGCGTAAACAGTTGAACCACATATTATATGTGGTAGTTAAAAGACTTCAATCAATATTCATATGTACTGTCTCTATACTTTTTGCAGGTTCACAGCAATACTCCAGGATGTGTTGTAAAGAGGTCTCACATGCTAATACAACAGACTAGCATGATAAAGCAGGAATCTTCTGGAATACAGTTGGTTGCCTTTTGGCGTGTCCTTATGAAGGAGATACAGTAGATAGTCTGCAGATGTGTGTAGTGCATCAAGAAATGGATCGTAGATTATAGCGTCAATCTGGCAGATCAGATGCCTATGGGAAAGAGTTGCTTCAGATTCACGGCAGACACAACCAAGAGCTAATACTTTCTCCTACTGCAGAAGAGATAGCAGCAAATCTAGCAGAATGTATTGTCACTTCCCCTGAGCGTTTGCTCAAAGTTGTATATCAAATACATTGGAAGTGTCATGATGAGATGCGTCCTAGGTCAGGCTTGATAAGAGGAAGCAAATTTCTAATGAAAGATGCTTTCTCTTTTGACATATCTCTTGAAGAACAAGAGTTATTATAACAGTAACATATGTAAAACTTATTTGCGTGTGTATAAGAATTGTTCTTGTTTGCTTACTTACGTTCATTCTCATTCCAGTGCCGCAGAGATGCACCAAGAATAATTCGCTGGAGAGAAAATACACATTGCTGCATCTAATATCGTTGAAGTTGGGCATATATATATATATATATAATATGTATGTATTCCTTATTGGAGATAAATACTCCAAGGTATTCAAAACTTGTGTGGCAGATGAGCATGGTAAAGCATTACCAACATACATCGGGTCATACAGAATAGGCGTGTCAACTCTTGCAGCTATTCTAGCAGAAGCAAACAGTGGCGATAGTGGGTTAACACTTCCTATTTCCTTAGCAAATTTCCAAGTAGTGAGATAGTACCTTTGGTTGATGATTCTAGCACGGATGACTTTGGCCCCATGCTCTGGAGGTTTGGAGGGGCAATGCTCCGTGTCTTACATATTTGTGCCCGCCAACGTGTCCCTTGGGCAGCAACACTCGGAAATGACAGTTGATGTGGTGACAGTAGCATGGCCATTGGTTTGCAATGTTTTAACCAACATCGATCCATTTCCTATCTACAATATGACAATATGTATTTATCATAGATTACAATAGTTTCTTACATATTATAATTATATATATATGCAAATCACATCAAATCACTATCCATTGCCAGAAAGTCCTGGAAGTCATGTCAAGTCTCTGCCCAGATCAGGATAGAATATCCGTTTGATTCCGTTTGTGTTTTTTCTTTTGGGTTGTGAGAACAGCCAATGCCTCACTGGTCATTTGCCATCCCCCATTTTTTTTCTGGGGGTTACCAAAATTGTCCGCAACGCCCATGTGACCGCATGGGCCATGAAGCGAATTGTGGGTCCTTGATTTTTCCGCAAGGGAATGGGTCAAAGCCCACTGTATCACACCTTTTTTGTACGAATTGATGTTCACCAGAGCACCATGGTCTTGGCTATGTGGGGGTCTGAACCAGCAAGACGTGGGATTTCTGCTGAAAACATAGGGATAAAACATGATGGAACATGATATCATATAGCACCTAAATACGTTCAAATGTTCATTCAAATAATGGTTAGTTTCCACTTATGTTTTTCCCTTTGAGATATGATGGCGAAGGGGGTCACCCCATGTTGAGGCAAAACGCATGGAAGGTCTTGAAGGGCTTGCCCGTTGATGCTCGACCGCTCATCCAGGGGATGGGAGTATTTTGAAGCATTGCCAATGATAGAGATGACAGCAGTGAACTGGCAGTGAATTATTTTTGTCCACATGTTTGATCATTGTTCCTGGAGTTGTTCCAATCGAAATGGAAGTGTCTTGTTCCCTGAGCTTGACATTATTTTTACCAACTACAGATTGGGCATGGACATAAAAATTGTGAGGCATTGACCAATCAACGTATTGTTCAATGCAACAACCCCCGAAATTGACTGGTTGTGCACAGACCAAGATCACAATCATGATGTTATTTGTCAGATTCCCTTTGCACGTTCACCCGGATAAATCTGGCTACATCAACGTATCTGTATTGTTTTTGAAAGTTTCTGAGCCATTTCCATCTTTTGACCCTGACCAAAAAAATAGGATTCAGTCTCTTTGAAACAGCCACGAGACTAGAAATCTTTCAGCTTTTGTCGAGTAAGTTTGGGTGGAATCGTATTCAGCAGGTGCTCATCCTGCTCCAAATCAACCAGGGAGCTGGTCGTTAGATGCGGATTTTAGCCCATCCACATCCTAGCACAATATTCCAGGAGCTATAAGATTATAGTGAGTGGATTCACTGCATGTGAATATTGATTATTCATTGGGATAGTTTGGTAGGTCCATGGAAAAATATCATCGACAGAACCTGCAGAATCTTCAGAGACAATCATTATCAATCATTTATCTACAAATTTACAACTATTACAAGATGGACCACCCACTGAAAAAATGGGTTTACCACCTTCCAGTAGTTGGCCTAGTCACAAAGCTACTTGCCTATTGCTTCAGGGCCTCTTTGTGGGTGTTACCTTTGCAAGGTTGAATCCCCATGATTATCATCAGTGGTTATCATTACCGTATGTTTCTTCACCATTCTTTACCTAGATTCCTTAATGTTACTTAATGAATTTAGGATACGCAGAACACATACACTACTTGGGGTTGCAGTTCCACTTGACAAGTCAGTGCATTGTCAAAATTGTTGGAGTTATCTCCCAAGTTGTGATGGTTATTGCCGCGGTTATACTCAGAACAATGGCCCAACCGCACCCACAACTGTTAGGGGTACGCCCAAAATCTTCCCAAAATAGATGTTTCGTTCAATATTGAAATCCATGGGTTTAGGGTCATCTAATGACATTTGGGCCATGCCCATCCAAGGAGGACGTGGATTTTGCGATGGAGGGCTTGACGCATTTCAAGCGAAGCTTGGGCGGTGTTCCAACCAAAGGCAATGGGTTGCATAGCAGGATTGGGAGATATATGAAGATATAGCCCATACAATATTTGAATATATGCTCATGAATATGTTCCTGTCTTTCTATAAATTATTCTGTATTATATATATATATACATGTAAAAATAGTTAAAAATAGAATAAAATAGATGCATATGTTCCCTAACTATGCAACCCGAAAAGTCGTTCATGAAGGTGTTGGGTCTCAACATGTTTTTTAGAGAGATGGGAAGAGTCCAATATCACTGACGAAATCACCTTGATGAAAGAAAGGCCGACTTTGCAGATGAACTTCCATCTTCGGCAAAATGACAGTACGTTGACCCTGAAAATACTAAGATGATTTTAGTTGGGTACACTTATCAACATGTTTTTTCATAACTAACATGCATATATCGTTTTGGGCTTATACTGTAACCTCATGGTTTTTTACCCAAAATTCCATGGTTTAGTTCTCCGACTTCATGGGTGACTCCCAGAGTTCCTGGACTGTCCATTCGCCAGGATCGCCAGCTGCTTAGCGGCGATGCTCCAACATGTTCCAGTTACAATCCTGTTGGTTTTACTTTTATGGATTCTTGCACAAACATTTGAAAGAATATTGAGTGAAGAAATTCTAGACATGTATCCAACATATTTGTAGTATGTCGTAGTATGTTGTAGTATTCCAACCTATTCTCTGTTAGATTTCCCAACATATACATACATATATATATATATGAGTTGCACTCAGCCACACAAGTGGTCGCCCGCGGCTGGCATCGCTGAGGAATAAGTAACCTCGAGACCTGGCTTTCGTTCTCAGTTTCATGGGAAAAGATCTGGTCAAATCTTGGATGGGTACTTCAGTATTCTAATAGTCTCTGGGTGCAAATGGGAATATATATATATATATATGTATATGAACATATATATATATATGTACATCTTAGCCAGCAACATTGTTTTTTTTTGGAAGGCCATCCAAGATTGGCCATGAGATCCATGTGATGATTGTTCCTAGTATTGTATGGGCCGATCCCTTGGAGTCTCCCAACTGTTTCTAACAAGTGTGCTCTATTTGATGATGAATGCATTGGTCACAAGTGTGTTGATTATATGTTATAACATGTTATAACATGTTATGAGTTATAACTGTATAGGTTCAATTGATTCATAATGGTGTGGTATTGAAAAAATCCACCAAGCCAGAAGATTTTTTGTCGAATCCGATTCGATTCGACATTAACGGAACGTGTCATAACGTGTATGCATGGAACAATACGTGTTGGCTACATTACGCACGGAACATTCTATGATTTGCTGATCATTTGCACTTACTATTGCTGCCCCTTCTAAAGGCACATAATTCGATACATGCATGCATACATACTTCCATGCAAGCCTACAAGCCTACAAACCTATATAAACCTACCTACGTATGTACCTACCTAGCACCCCTACCGACCTATCTACGTACCTCCGTACCTTAGCTACCTTAGCTAGCTTAGCTACCTTAGCTACCTTAGCTCCCTTAGCTACCTACCTACCTTAGCCACCTTAGCTACCTACGTACCTACCTAGCTACCTAGTTGACCTACGTGGCTACATGGCTACGTACACGCATGCAGGCATATGTACATACATACATAGATGATCATAGATAATCATAGATAATCATAGATACTCATAGATACTCATAGACACTCATAGATACTCATAGAGAATCATAGATAATCATAGATAATCATAGATACATGCATGCATGCATCCATTCATACCTACATACACATCATCCCCACACTCACATCAGTGTGATATCATTTTCGCAATAGGGTCATCAATTTCGTGATCCTCGATCCAAGAGGAGTATAACAGCTATGAGCTATGATTACACGCCCCGAAGGGGACAGTTTGAATGGGTAAGATCATGATATCTGATAGACCTCTGGACTCGAGGTTCCAAATTTGGAGAGAACAATAAACAAACCCACACTGGGGTATTACGGTATCGGTCACATGTCAATGTATATATATATATATACACATGTATCGTATATACTTGACATTCTGTGGAGCTGACCCTTCAACTTCCTTGACTATCCAACGATTCTCGACAGTAGTTTGAGCCTTCCTTGTATTCTCTTAAACGACAGTTGTATGGTGTATAATGCATATATGTACGTATAAACATATATATGTATATATATATATATATATTATATTATACATGGACAGTTGTACATAAACATACATTCATACGTGCTATATATATAGTATACAGCACATGTAAGTATATATATATATACATGTTATTATAGATTCACATGTTCGCATTTTCTGTATAGATTAGGTAGTTAACGCATATCGTTTCATGCATGCATTTTACATTTGCTACGGTTTGCTCGAGGGATTTTTTCAGGTGGATGTGTTTTTTGCGCTTCAGCACAAGGTGTAGACGCTTTGCCAGAAGTGGGGAGATATTTTAACCAAGTTTGAACAAGGACATCTAGGATTGGTCATGTTTAGAATCCGCAAAACTCAGCTACAAGCAGCATTTCTTTGCAGCTTGCCCCCGTTTATAGATGATTTTCCCATTTGAACCATTATTGATAGGGAACTTCCCATTGCCATGCTTGAGTACCGCGGGTAAATCCCCATGAAATCTTCGCATTGTTTCTGATCGAAGTTTTGTGCGGATCAGCTGAGGATCAGGTGCGAAGTCTCCCGCGCAGCAGCCACAACTTGACCTTCTGCAATCAATTCGATGAGAGTCTGTATGAGGCGCGATGTATTCGGTGGCGCCGCAGATGGATCATTTATCATAAAAATCGACTATCATGTATCATGAAAACCCACTAAAACCCACTAAATCCATCTACATCCCATGAAATCCCATTAAGTCATGGTTAAAACCCTATAGAAATTTTCTGAAATTTCCATGGCTTCCAGCAGGTTCAGCTGCCCGAGACCTTGCGAGTTTTGACCTTTGGTGAATGTTCCCCGCAGTTCGCTGGAGGGTTTGTCTGAAAAGATGGTACCTCTAAATCCATTGCTTAATGATCATGTTCCCTATGGACTAAGAATGGAGGATTTGACAACTTCATCGGATTTTACTTGGGATTATAGAGGCACACAGTGAGTCTAGAGGGATTCATGGGAAGATTATGGTGGATTTTACCATGAAAATGGTGACTGAAAATGGTGACTCTGATGGGGATTTAACCAACAACAATAATGATAGGGATATGAATGATTGTGGTTTGGTCTGAAAATGGTGTATACCCCCAACTATAGCTATTTAATAGATTTAATAGGGAAAATGAAACAGGATTTAGGCGTACCCTATTTTCAGACAAACCCACATATAACAACAGGGTCACTCCAACTGATGAAAGGCAATTTATAGCCATAAGGGCGGTAAATGGTTCATTTTACCTCTATATGTGCCCAGTTTACCCCGCTTGTACCTGGGGTGTTTGGAGCTATACGACTCCTGATGGGGGATTTGACCACGAGCTGAATGTGATTTTAGTGGGGATATCATGGGAGATTTGATCAACGTATGTCCAAATTTGGGGGTCTGTTTGAGAATGGTTATACCGTTATACCATGTTATACCCCAGTTGTGGCAATGTTTTTTTTGGAAAAATGGGAATCAACCGCCAACTTCGGGGATATCCTATGTTCAGACAAACCCATATTGTGTCAATCCTACTGAAATGATATGTTTTGGTTCATAATATCTCTTTTAGTGCCTACTAAATAGCTATAGTACAAACATCACGAACCAGGTTCCGAGGTACCAAGTGCTGGTTGACTGAGAGTACTTCCAAGGCGTAAATGACATAGGACCTTAGGAACTACCCACCGGTAATCAAAGGTGGCAATTGGAAATCCCCTATACACGGAGGTTTTAATGGGAACATTTCCTATAAATGCTGGATTTTCCATTGCCATGTTTGATTACCAGAGGGCAGAATAGTTCTTGAAGCTATTGGATTACGTTCATACGTATTTTCATATACGTCGACTGTTTGCCAACCAGTTGGGAACTTTAGATATACACAAGTATGGTAACTTCCTAAGTTTGTTGGCCCCTCCATTCACGTCGAAGGGATACATCCGCCCTTGGAATTGCTAGGAGCGGAGCTTCTGTGTGCCAGATATATTGGAACTTCTATACGGCCAGGTCATCATGCAGGTCAATGCCAAGCTTGTATTTTGATAGTATTACCCTCTGGTAATTTAACATATTCGAAGCCATGGCCCATTTACAGTGGATTTTCCATAGCTATGTTAGTTTACCAGAGGGTAAATATCATTGAACAATCAGTGAACTACCATTTATTTTGATAATCTCGGTGATTTTGTAGCTTCTGTCAGGAAATGTCATTCGTTCCCAAGTGGTTTCATCAAGTTTACTGGCAGGTCAGGTCAGCTTTCCTCAGCTTTAGGTTTTAATCAACCTTTGGATGCAGTGAGATTGCCAAGCAATTTGCACCTTGGAGACTGGAGAAATCCAGTGGTTTCGGCCATTTGGGACCTATTTGCTTGCCCAGAAAATGTTCGAAATAACCATGGAGAACCATGGATAACTATGGACAACTATGGTTTATGGTACTTATAGTAACTATAGTTAATGGGTTTTATAAACCAAACAACATAATTATTGGGGGTCCCCACATTGTATTTGCTGTTCTGCCAAAAAAGTTCATGAATGTTTTATCGGATTGCTGTCAAGTACCAGGCGAATCACATGGTCATGTTCCGCTTTGCATAGGAAAGGCATACATGCGATACACGCGTTTGACTCGTGATTTCTGCTCGGATGGGGAGGATAGCGTATAGGTGGGTGATAGCACGTTTATGTAAATTCAGCCTTCTGGTAGCTGAATCATTCCACTTTTGGCTAGCCGAGTGGCCCAGCCCCATTTGGCATTGCAAGTCACAGCATCACAGTGCTTGGCTTGGTCTTGCTGTGAATGGGATGTCAATTGCCAGGCTTGTGGATTTCTGTTGGTACGATGTTGGTTGCAGATTGTGATTCAGCTGTGAACGGTAGCATCTTGGTCAATGTCAATAGCATAGGTTTTTATTTTGACGGAGGAAAACATATTTTGGGGGATATGGGTGACCAACATGAGCATTGTTGTCATTCAATGTCATTCAATAGTTAATGGCAGTATCAAGACAACCTGCTGTTTGTCCAGACAAGATGGACAAGTGGTGTCCTTGGGATTCCCGTATGGCTATCCTCATTTTTCGACAATCCCACCGCCAATGCGACAACATGGTGCCCTGTCTAGAGATTCCCAGAAAGCGACCCGGTGACACGCGAAAACATACACAATCTGGTGGTTTCAAACATAGTTGCCATGACTATTTCTTGTGGGTTGAAACCACCAGAAATGCTGAGGCAGTCTTTGATTTTGGGCTTTGATTTCAACCAAAGCCTGGAAAACGTCACGTTGCCCGTCAGCCTCGACACTCGACAGCGTGCGTTTGTCGGCGACCTGATCCATGCAGCTCTATACTGGGTGGATTTCGTGGTTGTACAAATGGTGTTTTGTTTTTTTCTTACGAATTACCTGGTTTCATATACATATTAGGAAATCATAGGAATTAGCCAACTACATGGCAATTCCAGCATCTAAATAAAAGACTAGAACTAATCCACACTTGGAAACTGCTTATTTGACAAATGAGACTGTCCCAAACGGTAGGACTTGCTATTGTATTAAGCATATGAATATCAGGGCACTGAGAATCATTCTGGTCATCATCCAAAGATTTACCATGGTTTTGTTTCGTTGTCAACCATCCGTGTTCTGTATCAACCCACATGTTCATATCATACCTACACATTGCACATTTGTATACATATATAATCATATATGTATATATATATATATGTCAACTATATATATATAATTATATATATATTTATTTATTTATATTAATATATACACAACGATATAATGGCGCATAGTGGGGTGGGGTAGCATGGGCTATATGGCTCTATGTACCCCCTGGTAAACAAATAAGGTGGGCTGGATACCCCTCATCCTGTGGAGAGATATGAATTTGATTGGTGCTGGCTACCGAATCATGGACATATTTGATTGGTAGGTTTGTAGATTCCTTGTAAAGGTGGCTATATGCCTGCCAATTTCTGGTGACATTCTCACATTCCCATTTCTTTAGTAGGTGGATTGAAGCCCTCTTCTGTTTTGCTTGCTTGCCGGTAGATTGAAGCCTTCTTATTTTCCGCGCTTACTTTGTTCTAGCTCCCTCTCAAAGTAGAAAAAGAACATCCCTACATGTGCAGGCCTGTTTTGAGAGAAGGGCACTGTTGATACTCAACAGCTTCCAGTGTGGACCGCTCTGAATAGGTACAGTATGTCTTGAAATTGCGTGCCCTAACCAGAATGGCATTTGTTTGGGCATGATGAGAAACCATGGCACTTTGGGATACTTCTCAATACTTCTCACCTCTTTTTGAACAATCCTTATGGAAACACCATTTCATTGAAATAGCGTGTATATACACAATTTCCATGTGCTTGCATACAGAAGGCCAAATGAACTTGCACAGATTTTAAGCACCTCTATGTACTGTGCCTCTTTAAAGTCTCGAACATTTCGAGATGTCCACGAAACATTGTATACCCATTTGAGTCATCTGTTCCAGTGTCTCATTTGGTATGCCTTCAGCAAGGCCAAGTGTCCATCGGTTTTCCAGATAGAAAGCCTCAACCTTTCGACGGACCCATTGAAGGCTTTCCGTGGAAATAGACTATACCCCTCATCCCATCCCATGATGCATTTTTGATATGTACTGTATCTATGATTTATTGATATAGATATTGATATGAGGGGTAGATATTTCTATATATATATATATAATGATGTACCCTCTGGTTATTTAACATAGCCATGGACAATGGTTAATTTTGGATGATTTTCCCATTAAAACCTCCATTTATAGGGGATTCTCCATGGCTATGTTAAATAACCAGAGGGTAATATTTATACCTGATATGCTTCCCACGTAAATTGCCATTCCCTCATCCAGGAGAGTCTGACCTTGGGCTATGAATTCGACCACGATTTGCTGCTTGGATGTGCACTGACCACGGCAATGGTCAGAAGCAGTTTCCATATACCGAGTTCGAGATATATATATATATACAGAGAGAGAAGGTGTACAATAGATACCTGCACATATTATATATATATATATCATTAAATGCCCAAGTGCATATACATATATATGTGGCTTGTGTTTCAGTAACTAATTGGGATGCACATCCAAGCGACAATAGCAACTGAGAATATCAACTCTTGAAGAAATGGCAACATGTGAGGCATATTGTCCCCACATTGAATCAGTATGTATGTCTATATACATACATACATACATAACATTACATTACATTACATTACATTACATTACATTACATTACAATACAATACAATACAATACAATACAATACAATACATTTACATACATATATACATACGTATTATATAGACATGTTCTGGCTGATTCTTTTGGTTGAGCCGAACTTGAAACTCTGCATCTTGAGCGGCCCTTAAACATGATTTCAGTTGTTGACCTCCTTCCTCCGAGCATTGGAATATTGGCACATTTGCAGGAATTCCTCAATGGATTGGTTCACAGGGAAAGTCTACAAGAACCCCCTCATATTTTGATGCGAAAACTACCAGTGTTTCCTGAAGAGTTTCCCTCAAACCCATTGAAGCGCCGATATTTGGTGGTGGAACACACTGGTTTCCTGTAAAGTTTCGTGTTTATTGATGATCTTCCCAGGTTTCAAAGCCCGAAGCCGATCCCGCAGCACTTAGGAAGTCGGTGACGTTTCCCAACCTCTTGAGCTTAACATTTGGATATGCTACTCGTCGGCAAGATGCCATCCTGCCATCCAGTGGCCCTTGGGCCCTTACTAAACCTATCCCATTCTGACAGTTGCACAACTCACCATAGTAATCCCTCATATCTTGATTTTCTTGGGTCCATAGATGGCCATAGTATGTATAGTAGAAGTATATTGGTTGTTATATCCCCATTTTGAGGATGGTTAAACCATGTTAAACCACATGAACCACCAAGTTTAGTGGTGCTATTTGGCGTTTAGAAACGATCTGGATATGATGCAATCCAGAGGGATGCTTCCTGGTGGTGCCCCCGGCAAGTCAGAAGTTTGTTAAAAAAACACATTGCCTATATATGTATGTATCTTATATTAATATACCCTCTGGTAATTTAACATAGCCATGGAACATGGCTCATTTGGGGTGATTTTCCGATTGAAACCTCCATTTATAGGAGATTTTCCATGGCTATGTTAAATAACCAGATGGTATATAATACAATATACCATACTTATATAACCAGTTGTAAACCAACTTGGATGCCAGAGGAGGCCCCCATCTCTTACATTTGAGCAGGATTTCTTTTTTGCCCTGTACCCCAACCACGATTCCCTTCATTTCCCTTCCAATTTGCGGGGACAACAAGGCAACTTAACACATCATGTTTTAATGCAGTTCCCATCCAATCATCTACGAGGGGATGCAGTTCCTTCAAAAGTGAAAATAGATCCATAAAAAAATTAGACAAACCTGCTGGTATTTTTAGAGGATTATTGCAGGAATCCAGAAGACTATGAATGGTTATACAACCATACTTCTGGCGGTAAGACACCAACTTATAGGGATTGTGACCATGGTTATACCCACCACAGTTTCAAAATTTGGACTAAAAAAACCTCCCACAAACCTCCAAGGAACGATTGTCATCCAACGACTATCGTCAGTTGTGACATACGGATGATGTTTTGGTGGGTTTTACGCGCAAGAATTCCCTGAGAAATCAGAATCTATTTTTGTTCTTGCGGGTCTTTGAAGGACAAGCTATTTGTTTTGACGTCCCAGTCAATTCCCACGCCAGGCGTTTTCACAGAGTCTTGTTGGAGTAGATCTTCCGAGAACCTTGCAACATGGCCTGAAGGGTACCACAGGTCCAATCATTTGTTGGCAAATTGAGCGGTGAAGGTAATCAACCCTCGCGACCTATCTCAGAGGCAGCTTGAAGGTTGGGGTTTCATTGACTGGCGAATGCTTAATTGAGCAGTGGCTGCTAAACCAATATGTTGGGATTGTCAGAATCCACTGCGGGAAATCCTAAGAAGCAAGCTGCTCAATTGAAGTTTCCATCGCCGTAAAAAGGTAGATTCATCAGGGTGGCAAATCAGCGCAGGTTCTGTTCGGTCAAGGTTTGGTCAATTCATCCAATCAGCATCTAAATGCGGGGCTTCATAAAGGTTAACATTGGGTAAATTACATCGTTAATCTTCATACTAAAGGTCAGTTGCAACTGTTTTGTGTTTTCAATTTTCTGGAATTGATCAATCTAGAATCTAGATGTCTTGTGCAAGGGAAGCAGTCGTTGTGATTGTAGAATCAACCTTGGCGCCAAAATCATCTGTATGTGACCCACCAACTGCTGTGTGCGTGTGTCCTGTGACACACCAAGTTTTGTGGACCCCTTCCTTTTAATGGAATATGTAACTTCAGATCCTGTATGTATGTGTATATATATATTATATTATACATAATCACATATATGTATATAGATACATATGATTGGTCACTCCGTACCTCTCTGCATATTTTTACATACATACATGCACCATATAATAATGTTTCCAAGTTCATCAACTTTAGGCAGAGTGCTGGTTTTACAAGAGTTCCAAATCTTAGTTGATTCTGCGACTTTTTGTGTTCTATGATTATATGTTTTTTTCTACCATTTGCTGTGTTTTGAGCTTATACTGTATATGGTTTTCAAGCATTTACAAATAGTTTTCATTTCTAGGGGTCCATCAAAAAGTATCTAAAATATCAAGACATTTGGCTTCCAACTCTAGATTTGCCCGAAAGGATATTCATGTCAATGATTCTTTTTGTCATGCCCTAGCTTTGTCCAGGGGAAGCCTATTCTTCATGGAAACATGAGGCAAAATTTGACCTTCGGTCATACATTCGATCACAGCTTGGATGATGTGAAGCTTCCCGATGGCCTGCAAAGCTTCTCAGCCGGGTGGAGAGATGTGAAAAAAGTCTGTCGTTCACCAGGGTGGATTGATTTTCAGATCCCAATTTCTGGTTGTTTACAGCACACTAGTCTCTTTTTTGACAGGTTGAATCCTCATTGTTTTGGTTAATTGTTTTTGCCATGGGTTGGGGTGATTGACCCAAAATATGGTGAGATAATAGCACACCCAGGTCGGATATGTTGGGATGTTGGCTCACAACTTGGTCCAAACTATCCAGGATGGGCACGTTCAAGCACCAGTTATAGGATGCAAGCAAGAACAATGGTGATTTTAGACCAGCAACGATGGAATGGCAAGTGAATCCACATGGAGTTCCATTGATACAACATTCGCCTTTGGTAGGCGACCTGGTTAGCTGAACATCCCCAGGTTCATTGGGGTTTCGTAAACCATCTACAGATGGATGGTTTTGCATTGCCTCCCAATCCCGATCAACTCCTAGGGTCGACGAGCAGTGACCAAAACCCTGGTTGATTAGTTACCAGTTGGGTATAATCGACCTGGTTAGGAATCCTGTACTCAACCAAGCGTACCTTCGCCACAGTCAAGATAGAGAAAGTTATTGGTTGTTGTTTTTTCTGGAGAAAATGCCGAACTTAAAAAGCACAGCATTGAACAGCTGAGCCGAAACATATATCATATCCATATACAAAGCAGTCAGACACTCCAGATGCCATTCTGTTTATACAATTGCTCCTTCAGTCATCGCTAAAAACAAAAAATGAGTGCGCCTTTGCACTCGACCGAGGTTTGACCTTCGGATATAAGTTCAATCAATCTTTGAAGCGGGTGAACTTTCCCGCACACTTGTCGAGTTGCTCGCCTGATGGAACTACGGTAGGGACGGAGATCAGGGTATCCACAAAGCTAGGTTCAAGCTGACTAGTCGCTTGCAATACAGGTACATCGTTGGGATTATATTCAGGATCATTAAGGATGGGTTGAAACCAACGAGAGCCACTAATGTGGGTAAAACAATGATAAACCATCCCCCAAATCACCATAAATAGGTGGTATAAACCATTCCAAAATGGGTGGTTTATTATTGTTTTACCAACATTATTCAATTTACCCTGATGGTTTGATACGAGCTGTGTTTTTGAACAACGCGCCTATCGCAATTTCAGGATGGAAATCACGGCGATAGACGGCTTTGCCACTTCATGTATCGAGGTTGGTTGATGAATTCGGGGATGATCATCCACTTGGAATCAACTTCTTCACCAACCAGAATTGTTCAATGGAATTTTCCGCAGGGTTTTGAAGACGGCCCATTTGGACGCGTCTCAGAATAGGGGGTAGCCCAAAACCCGCCAGATGATCAGGATTGCTCCAAACCCTTGGTGAATGATAGCCACAACGGGGGGCGAAAGGGGTCATTAAAAAATGCTAAACATCTACCTATGTAAGGGAGCATCTCTGCAAATGATTTCTTTTCCCATAATTTCCAAAGAACAAAATTTAAAACATGTGTTCTTCCAGCCAGCTAAGTTGGATGAAACTGCTTAACATGGATGGTTTGAATTGACATCACCAACTTTGGCAGTCCAACCATCTATGGAATGCTTGGAGGATCATCCCAAAGAGTAGCTGGTTAGCAACGGCAAGTGACGGTGGTGCAAAATGGTTAAGTTATAAGATGTTAGAAGATGTTAGAAGATGTTATAAGTTACAAGCCAATCATGAGAGAGCATATATTGATATACATATCATTGTCAGGAGCAATTGTTTTTTTCCTGAACCTCCAACTAAAACAACGCCGTTGTTCCCGTTACGTCTCAGGTTTGACCTTCGGTGAGTGCTTCAACCAGAGCCTCTCAGAGGTCACACTACCAAACTCACTGCGACATTTAACCTTCGGGCATCGCTTCGACCAATGTCTCGGTGCGGCGGGGACTGGGTCGGCTGGCCCATGGCGACAGGTCAATGGCGTGGGAACTCAAATAAAAAAGGATGTTTTAGGAAGGAACATTAGACATCACCAAACATTCTGTGCTAAGTGATGGTATGTATCTCATCCTTTACTAAGGACAATTATGGTATTAGAATTTTTACAATCATCATTAGACATGAACATTACATTACATTACATTACATTACCAAGAACATGTGATTGTCAAAATCATGATGACTGTTGGATGAAATGGGCTGAACCCAAGGGATTCAATGCGAAAAAAAAACATTTTTTTAAACCGGCAAAACGGAGATTGAACCAACTAAATATGTCTAAATATGATCATACAAAGGCGTATCATGAGATATTGGATGTGTTTTTTCCCCCAGAAAAGGGGTTACCCCCAATTAATGGCAACCATTGTATGGTGGAAAATGATGACCACTGGATTCTATCCTATTTTAAATTCGACAAGCATGAGCATAGAACCAAGGGGAATCTGGACAATGGACGCTGCCCAAAGTGATCCCCAGATGGGCTGAGGTGGGTAGGAGGTGTTTTTTGTCACGTGTTTTTTTGGTAGGGCCCTTATGCTGAATCTTCAGAGTTTCCTGTCTTGTGGAACTTGATTCATGAATGGTGGATGTTCTGTATTCAGATCCAATGGTCTCTGACAATGGGGTAATAGCCCTCAATTACCGCGATCAAATAGTTGGGATGAACCAGTTGGGGTACCCAATGTTCAGACAAACCCAGGTGTGCAAACGGAACAAGAAGATATTGTCAATACTGGATCTTGTGTTTGCTCATAATATATAGTGGTTCTGAGATCGAATTGAGGTAATGATTGGGTGATCTTTGGGGTGTTCCAGCATTGATACGGACATCTGACCTTACCTAGCCGGTTTCTCATGCCAGTCCTGGAGTGGTAAAAGGTGATGCCACTTGGAACAGAATTGTTTTGGGGTTTCAGCTGTTTCAAAATCATGCTGGGAGATGGTAAGCAAGCAAGTCACTCATCGTATTCAGATGACATTTCTATGTATTTATGTTCGTTGATGTCCTAGCACGCAACAATGCACCTCAAAACAAGCGAAACAAGCCTGCCTTAAACTATGGCAATTAGGTAAATCTTGCGAATGTGTTCCTTCATCTCAAGTCCTGAGCAATTATGCTTCAGGATTTCTTGGAATCTCCAGAGTCCAAACCACCAATCATAAACCATCAGTGAACCTTTGGTTGACTAAATCCCTCGTCCCCAATCATATTATTCAAGTTCATACATTGGCACATTTTTCTAAATATGCATATGCAGGATTTACATGTCTTTACATATTACATCCTATAGAATAGTGTATATTCCCTGATTAGATGGATCAATCAATCCATCGGTTTTCAGGCCCGTTGCATTCATACACTAAACAAACAAGTGTGCCAAATATGTGATCCCCTCGACTAGCATTGGCCTTGTTTTCGGGCCTACATCCACGATTGGATGCCTTGTTAGCAATGGAATTAGATGAAGAACAGATGGCAACATATGGCAACAATAAGAGAAACATGGCACTTGTTCTTGTTGTTGTTGTTGTTGTTGTTGTTGTTGTTGTTGTTGTTGTTGTCGCTGTTTATTTGTTGTTTATCACTGATTTCACTGGTTTCAACCGTAAATCTTCCCTAAGAAACTCAGAGAACTATGCCGAGCAGGGGACGGGAGCCTGCCCAGCGATTTGGAGACCCTGATGCTTGGCTTGTTGTAAAATTTCAACGGGGGTATAGTAGGTGAAGTCCCTGTTAATTAGCTCAGTTGGTGCAAAGTTCACGATCGGTGAATTCTATGGTTTATGGTAGAACATGACAGAACTATAGTATTCATGGGGGTTAAAAACAAAAAACACATGATACTTGGGGGGTTGTAACATGGTATTAATCTTCGAAATATGGATTAACTAAATACTAAATGAGGCTAAATGTATCTAAATGTACTAAATGGGATATTCATCTTTCGATATTGTATTCTGTACTGTAGTATATACATAATACTGTACTGTATGTACATATATATAGTATACTTGGATGATTCACTGATGAATTTCAGATGATTTAAGATGCTCTGGAAGTAGGGTACCACAAAGTCAGTATGGTAGGTCCTCGTCCAGATTCTATCGTTAAAATTGCCATTTTGGTGTATACCCCCCATTTCGAAACGACCCAAAACAATCACATTGTCGGCAACATATCTCCCATTATAATATACCCAGTATGATCGGTGAAAAAAAAATCGAATCACCCGTTCTATTATATCCCATCATTATCTCGATTTTATCATTATCCCCCCTGTATCCGCCTAAACATCCCCAGAGAATCCACAACACATGATGCAGTTCACCATTCCAATAGTACCTTTTATTAAATATTGTTAAATATCCCATGATATCGCCATTGTGGGTGGCTATAAACTCCCATTTTTTTTTGTTTACCTTTTATACTGGTGAAATCTTAATTTTTTATGTTTTTTTTCAATTGGTGAAATCCCTAGTCGTATTGGTCAACCATGTTAAACCATCCATTGTTGACGGTTCAACCACGTTAACCCCCCATTTTCTTAATGGTTACGCATGTCAAATCCCCCATTCTTAATGGTTATGCATGTTAAATCGCAAATCTTGCATGGTTAAAGGATGTTAGCTGCCCCATTGGTTTGATTGTTTGCCTCCTCATGATGTACCAGAACAGGACCTTCGGCTATGCCTTCGCGCAACCTCTGGAGGGCTCTCAGCTCCCAGCGGGCCTTCAGTGTTTGATTTTTGGTGCCTTGAAGGAGAGCTGCAGGACGTCGGGGCTCATGGGATCTCCAAAACCGGCCATGGAAGAGGGGGGCATTTTCTTCACATCTTGGGGTCTTGGGGTCTTCACCATCGAAAAGCAATGAAAGTAGATTGAGACATCAATCATTTAAAGGGTAGCCAATGATAATCACTGATGATCTGGTTGGTCAGACCTCCATTTGACGAGTTTACCTGACTTGGAAACCACAAAAAAGAATACCGTCACTTGGAAAACAGAGATTGTGGTTGAAAATTAAGACTTGAGTATAGTGTGTATGATATTAAACAGTAAGACTTGGAAACCGGAGAACGGTGCTAACTGTTTAGTCGTGTTTTTTCTCGAATAAGCAACATCAAGTAAGCATTCGATGAGTTCATCAGCATTCCCTCAAAGGATGATGATCCCCAACTGAAATTCTTCGCCGAGGTGACAGTTTTAATCGCAGCCTGGATGCGGTGAATCTGTCGGGCCTTCAAAGCATCTTGATTCAAGGTTTAGGGTTCCAGGAGTTTCAGTCTTTGAGGCTTTCGGAGTTTTTCATGGTGAGAAAAGGGTGGCCTTTTCTCCGGTTAACGGTTATATCAAGGTTTCTTTTCATAAGATAGTAAAAAACACTGACTCTCTTTGCACAGGAATCTGATGATTGTTGGGCAACCATCAGTTTGACCGGGCATTCACTTGTTGTTTGTAATTACACTTGTTGTCTATACGTATCCTGGATCATCTTCCACACACAAGCATGAAATTCGAGGTTGAACTAAGTGATACTTTGAACAAATGCAACTGCAAACAACAGGTTTGTTTTCAAACTGATTTGGTTCATAATTCAAGGAATATGTAAGCTCATTTTGACAAGTGATTTGGTAGATCATGGAAACCAAGCCCACCCTAAGCCTTTTTGGCCATGTGAAGTCATCATTCTCCTAAACATTCATTGGGGCCATGGATCTAGCCACGCTCTTGGGTTTCAAGATGCCAAAGATGAGAACAATGCTATCTTCTATATAATAGAGATATAAGAAACCAAGATGCGGCGCCCAGCATCGATGACTATATAATTTGAATTGTAGTCAAAGAAAACATGTTTACGGATCATTTATACAACTTTCCACTGACCAACAAGAACCAGGGGGGCCAGTTTTAGGGTTCGATGGCACACAAAGCCTCCGGAAATCTCATGTCATATGGCACTTGGAAATCCTAATGTTTAATATGATATGAAAAAGCACCCACAAAGGAGGCTTCTGCTTAAACTGTCTCGGTTTATTACCATAGATCAAATGATCAAAGAGTCAGTGAGTTTACCCCTCACACCATGAAGTCAGCTTATTCCGCAGTTTTCTTCATTTCTAGTTGTTGTTTTAAAGTATATGCTGTAATTTTGAACACTACCTGGCATACTGATCCACAATTGAGCCATAAGGCAGCCTGTTGATTGGAAATTAAGGTGGCTTATACTACACATGGTTTACTGGGAATAATTCCCACATTAATCCATTGCAGGGATACCTTTTTATTCAATTAATGAGATGGGATACAGGATGGGATATGGTTCAATTGACGAATATTTCTTTCAGAGGGGTCTGAAATCTGAAACCAACTTTGCAAACTTAAATCAACTAACAATATTCAACTACAATTCCCCATTTTTTCTTGGTGCACTTCCCAACTTTCTATATCGATTTCTTGGTTTCCCAAGGGGCACCACCTTGCCGAGTCCTCGCAGTCCAGGTTTGACCTTCGGGGAATGCTTCACCCAACCGTTGGAATTGGTGACGCTCCCTGAGAAGCTGCAGCATCTCACGCTGCGCTATGCCGAGCCTCGCTTTCGTTGGCGAGGGTCGTTGCGGTCGTTGTTTTGGGACTGTGAGGGAAGTTCACTCAAGCCCTGTTTTGAATGGTGACTTTTCACGGAGTCACTTTGACAATACCAGCATGAATGATGGGGTTTTATCCATCAGAAAAATGGGGATATCATTGATAAATCATGGTTGATTGGTGATTATAAGGTGTTACACTAGCCAAGTTTGATTGAGGATAGTCAGATAATCACAATCCGTGAACTGGGAATTCCCATTCACCAACCAGTACAGCGAACGCCACAGAGGCTTTTGATCACTGCTCAAGTTGTGCTTAACAAACCAATATATACCTTCTGGCAATCAAACATGGTTTGCTGGAGAATCCCCCATTTAGTTAGATGATGTTCCCATCTTAATGCCCATTTAGATCCATTTGCAAACTATGTCCCAGCTAGCCATGTTTGATTGCCGGAGGATACACATATGGAAGCAAGTCAAAACTACAACACCATTTTTTTTTCGCAGATGATCATGCAGAACTAGCTATTTTCATCTGAACTATGGCGGCACAGTGTTTTGAGCCGTCTATGAAGCGTGCGGAACATCTCCAATCTTTGATTTGTTGAAGTTGAAGGTGATGCTTGCTATTTCACCCTGGTCTTATCTTCCATGTGCGGAACCTGTTGGTCGTATGTTTTCAGCTTTGCAGCTGGGGTCAGCAAATCATGAGCTAAATCAAAAGATCCGGACTCGTGTGACCCACGAATTGATGACACAACAGTTGGATGGGTATTGCGGGGTGGTCATCCCTCGTTGGTTTCCTTTCTTCAACCCTTTTCAAGATGGGCAGTGTTCAAAACCCCTTTTGGTTCATGATTAATCGCTTCCCCCTGCGTAATGTTAGTTAGACATCCCCCAGAAACCATGTTTTAGTAATTCATAGGAGATTTACACATCTTTGGGACATTTTGGGACCGTCTCAGCAGTGCTGAATCTTAGGGGGAATGGGATTGTGGGAGGGGTACGACCCGATATATTGATATATATTGGGGATGAAAACGCATGAACTGTGACTCCCGTTTTGAACGCTACTCAGATTAGTCCCACTAAGATGTCTTCAGACCGAAACCACAGACTTCCATCATGAGTTTTGAGGCTGTGAATCAATGGCTAGATGGTCAGTCCTGTGGTTCATGTGGGGCCACATCTAGTAGTCATAGTCATTAGTTGGTTGCTTTGGCGATAATATCAAGAATTCTAAGGATTGGTTGTCATATCCCCATGGTATCCCATGCTTGTTGATAGTCCTCCACTACTGTTGTTATGTCCCCAAAAGGTACCCTGTGAAACAGGTCGTCACAGCCATGTCACAGCCATCTCCTCGCATCTCAGGAGTTTGAACAGGACTGGAAGATCCTTGACCGAAGAACTGGGAGTGACTGGGGGTTCAGATAGTTGCAGAAAATTCTTCCAGTTGGGTGAACTAATACTGCCGGGATGAGCAAATGACCTGCCGGGCAAATGATAGCAACGTCACTGGCCGAACTAAGCATATATGCAGGTCAATAAGGGCAATCGTCCCAAAACTGACAAACATGTCAGGTTTGCTAGTGTTCCAGATCATAAAATACTATATAATATAAGTCTAATTCTTATCCAAGGGAGATGGACCACTTCAAAATTATGTGGTCCTTTGCTAAGATTCAACGCCCAGGTGTTGGGTCGGGTCCGCTTTGGGTCCGCTGTCAACTGAGGGCAGTCACTCTCCCCGAAGGGCTCCAGCATTTGGTCTTCGGTGGCAGTTTCTTGGCTGATTCCATGAAGGATCTCCATGTGAGATACTTGGGTTGCAGTTCCAGTGTTAAGTGGATCGTATGATTTGTGTATTGCCCATGGCCTGTAACAGTAGCACCATTTAGGGCACGATTTGGTGCACGAAGAATTGCAGAAAAAAGCACGATTTGGTGCACGAAGAAACGCCAAAAAGCACGAGGAAGAATTGCAGAAAAAAGCACGATATGGTGCACGAAGAAACACAGAAAAAAGCACGATATGGCGCACGAAGAAAGACAAAAAAGAGCACGCTTTGGCGCACAGAGAAATCAACAAAACACGTGATGGGTGCTGCATGAGAAAATTGGAAAAAACAAGATTTTCCTGTGCAAAAAAATAAAATTTGCAAAAAAAAGCACGATTTAGAAACGCACGATTTGAAGCACCATTTTTGGAGCACGATGAATTTGGATCTTTTTTCTATGCCAATCCAGAGGCTGGCGCAAGCAAGCAAGAAAAGTACGGCGTTTAGCTAAGAAAAGCGCGCATCTTGAAATTGTGGTGCGTGATGTGTGAGAACCAGAAATTGCTACAGTTGAGCTGGGCCGACGGGCTTTGTAGTCCCAAGTGTCCCACATGTTCCCGAACTGCCGTAATCCTTTTGTGAAAAAAGTATGAATTCATGGTGCACCATTTGGAGGTCGTGTTTAGTAAGGAACCCTTTTACTGACTGTTACAGGCCATGGGCAAGACACAACGTATGATTATGTATGATTGTAATTGATTGTATAAGTATATATATGTTTTATTGACGTGTATTTGTGTTTATTATATATGACATATACATATAATTAATATACATAACCATAGTTGTGGGGGCGGCATATCCCAAGTAATGGGGCTATAATCTTTGGATCATACCCATAGTAATCCTCACTGAACCCCCAATGTGGGACGCAGGATGCCGATTTCGGGACGGGAAGACCATACCTTCAAGACACCATGTTTTTTTGGGAGTTGACCCTGTCACATTTTAGGTACAAAGCTTGGTAGCCACATTGCAACTATCTCATTCCCATGTATTCATAGGATGGCACACCCTTTTGGTAAATTTTACTTGCTTCATTCTTTGTTGTGAAAGCTGAGTGCTGCTCAGTATTTGTGGCTTGAATTGGTGCATTGGGACAGCTATTGACTTCGGTATGAATCGTCCAAGGATTCTTCAGGTGTTGCCAGCAGGTAAATTTCTGTTTGTACAGTATGTTCAATATTTTTCAATGATACAGTGAAGTGCATGATGTTTCAGAAATGCCATAAGAATCTATGTTTACCCTCTGGCAAACAGCCACACAACTATGGAAAATCACCATTTTTCATGGGAAAATCCACGAACTAAATCACCATTTTCAATGGTAAGAATCGATCTTTTTTCAGGAGATCCGAGGTCTGCCATGACTGTTGGGGGTGAATTCTGGCCCAACATCCCCCGGAGGATTCGACCAACGAATCGATCACTTGCAGCTGCCAGAGGGGCTACAAAGTGCCTCGGAGCGGAGCTAAAATTCGATGTTGTTGAGATTGTGAACCACCATTAAGGCTTCATGAATCATCATTGAACTGGTCACCCAACAAGGGGTCATGAAAACTACTATTTACGGGGACAGGTAGGTCACTGACTATAGTCCTGATACTTGTCTGACGCTGGTGTCAACTTTCGGGGTACCCCATGGGACTCATCCTGACTTGGACAATTTGAAAATTCCGCCCATTCAAATCGCATTGAAATCCCATGGGAAATAACCCAAGCAGGATGGACTTTGTACCGGTGACTCAGGTTGGAATTGACTGCAGCCCAGGGACTTATAAGCTGTAATGAGGCTATATTACATTCATGTATTGTTAATCCACGGACACTAAGCCCCTTGCCTGATTTCCTGGATGATAGTAGTTGATTCCTTGTGCAAAGCTGTTGGAAATGGGACAGGATCCAACAAATTGACATAAATTGACCATAGGGGGATCGAATGACCTGACCCTAAGAAAAAAACATAATAGCAACACATTGTGGGGAATTGTATGCTTCGTCGATCAGATGCTAGAATGGATGATCAAACATGATCAAAGTCCATATGAATCTAGTCTTCGGACAAGGAAAAACTGGCCACTGTTGACCACGTCGATTTGAGGCATTACTTTCGGTGACACCTTCAACCAGTATTTGGATCGCGTGAAACTGCCTGATGGCCTACAGATGCTAAATCTAGGCAGGGTCGGAGCGAGATGTAAAGATGTTGGATGACTTGATGCGTAGCGCTGACTAGTGGTGGTACCTCAAGTGAAGTACATCAGGATCACGGTCAGATTCAAAATCCATTCATTTTGACGATAGCTCTTGGATTTCAAAAGAAAATTGACGTTCCAACAACCATCACTGAATCTTTATTCAGCGAATTTGTCGGAATCCTACCTAAACCCAGTCTGTTCCTACTAATTATGTTTGGATCGGATTCATCACACTTGACAGTCTCGCTATACTGGGATATTCACATTGAATGAAATGGTCCATACACATCCATATACTATACTTGCAAGATCTTACAAAGAGCAGAGTGCAAGTTGATCCACAGCAGTTTGCTTTAGATCTCCTAAATGGTTTGGTAGCGGGTACCATTCAGATACGCATCGTCTCAGTATAGGCTACAACTCTCAATGATTTGGAGGGACTCCCAACTTTGAAGAGCTCATTGAAGGAAAACATGACAAACGGATACAAACAGCTCAGATCCATAGTTTTTTTCATGTTCTTTTTTCGCAAGTGGAAAACCATGGTGATACTGTACTGATTCGTTAGATACCCAGCACTAAAATGCACCTAGCATGTCTAAACAACATCATGTTGATCATTGTAACTCAACAAAAAGTTCAAGCATATTCCAAATCCTTGACTAAATCATATTAAGTCCTCTTTATTTCCTGAAACCCGAATATCGCAAGAACGATTTCTACGTTTGCCGGATTTCCGGCAGAGTTTCGCTGAAACAATTCTGGGATGGGTCCGATCCTCATCAGGAGATTCCTTCAATAGCGGCTCTCTGGCGGGACCCAGTGGGGAGTGGAGTTGCTTCTATTTTTGATGCTGTCTTTTTGGATGGATCAACCGGTGGTATTTACATAGATCCCATCCCCCGTTCATGTTCAACACCCCGCATTCTATTGTCCCAGTCATATGTGGTTTCATCATGTTTTATCCCCTGCATCCACCATGGGGAAGCTATTACTGAGGTTTTGCACCTTGGTTTTCACATCAAAATAGCTGTTCATCATCCAGCAGCGCAACGGTGTTTGCGTTCTCATTGCAGTTCGGTAAGATCCCAGGTTTGCGAAAACAAACCGAACTGTCACTTAAACTATGCTTTCCCATTTTAGTGCGTGATGTTTTGGGTTGATCATGTTTAGTTTTGACTTGACTTAGCATAAACTAAGGAGTTGTTTCTCTATATGACATACCCTCCGGTTATTTCCAGCGTGGCTGGCAAATCCATGAAAATCATTACTGGTAAAATTTCCATCGCCATGTTGGCAAATCGAGAGAGAATATGACATCTCTTTAGGAACTCTTTGAAGTCAAAAAAAACATGCTGGCTGCAAAGATTCGTTTTTTTCAGGCTTCCAAGTTCATGACACAAATATCCCTCATTTGGATCTAATATGAGATCATGATCTGATTATATCCCTATGACATTCCTTAAAATCCATACCATATGGCTATGAGTCAAAACCCTGGCACCTTCTGTTCACCCCAAGTTATAGCTGGGATTTATGGATGTAAAATTCCCATAAAAAAAATGTATAAATTCATAGGTTTTGACTCATCCCCATATGTTAAAGTGCTTGGTTTTATCCTACCCTCTGGTGAACTAACAGTTTGCTATTGAAAATTGCCATTGATATAGTGGATTTTCCCATTAATAATATGGTGATTTTCCATAGTTATGTAAACGTTTACCAGAGGGTAACTCAAAGTTGCCTAGTTATCAAATTCGAAGACCCGAGGTTTGGACAACGTGGTCTGGCCGTCCAAACTCGCTTCGCTCTCCTTGGGCCACTGCTTTGATCAACCAGTGGAACAGGTTGAGCCGCCCAAAACCAAGATGTCAAGCGACAATTTGAGGGGGGTTAAAGCAACAAGGTTTCCTTGTGTAATTTTTAAGTGAAACGAACATGAGAGTTTATCATCATTTTTAGATGGAAAGAACATGTGACCATGCGCTTCTTTGGCATGTATTTGCCACTTCCACGTATAGGGTCCTGGCAATACCCGGGGTATCAAATGACAAATCGATGTTGGCTAGGAATTCATGGTCTACCCTCTGGTTATTCATGGTTCTCCAGATTTTCGCGACATTGGATCCCCCAGAGTTGATCATCACTAGTCGCCAGGGAGGCATCCTGGCTGCGTTTTTGTCAGGTCATTCTGCCAGAAAGTCTGCAGAACTTGGCCTTTGGCCATGCCTTCGCACAGTCCTTGGACGGCTTCAAACTGCCAGGCAGCTTGCAGATGCTTGGCCAATGCTGAGTCAACCCATGCCAATTGAGTATTTCAATATGTAGCTACATAGCAACCCAAGATGGGTAGAAAGTGGGAAACCTGGAAATATGCAGATCTTATTGATATAATCTAAGTATAGCGTCCTGGATGCACTTTTTACTTTCTATCGTTTTCGGGGCTGCTATAAATTACTCTACTATGTAATATATATATATACCACTATACTAACCTGCTTGAAGTAAAATGCTGGCTATCCAAGGAAGCAGACAGTTGTTGGGATATGGTGCTCACCTCATCCGCAACACAATGCCCTGGAAATCCATGTATGGGTCAAAACCAGACTTGCAAAATTGATGGTGAATTGATAGATGTGCATAGTTATAATACTCAGAGAAGTCCAAGCCTCGCCATGTTTTCAGTCAGCCTCTCACACATGATCACCACATAATTCATGTTTGTGCCTGCAATCCCTGTTTATGCTCAATGNTCAGAGAAGTCCAAGCCTCGCCATGTTTTCAGTCAGCCTCTCACACATGATCACCACATAATTCATGTTTGTGCCTGCAATCCCTGTTTATGCTCAATGTATCTCAGGGCACCCTTTTGCCAACTACGCCTTGAAGGCAACTTGCTGCGGTGATGGAAAATCGTGCCTAGTGAGGCGCGTTTGCGGTGCTGAGGTTGTGCCGTGTGATCATCATAGCCTTGATAGCTTGGCTATTCCAATCTAGAGAGATTGACCGTGGTGAAGTGGTGGATTCAACCTTAGGTTTCTCCNAGGTTGTGCCGTGTGATCATCATAGCCTTGATAGCTTGGCTATTCCAATCTAGAGAGATTGACCGTGGTGAAGTGGTGGATTCAACCTTAGGTTTCTCCGCACAGCTACCAGAATTGGTAGCGGAGCCTCTACGGAGGCTCCAATCCGCTCCCTGCGCACTCCGTGAGAAGCTGGATCTGAAGTTTTGTCAGTGCTGGTNAGCTACCAGAATTGGTAGCGGAGCCTCTACGGAGGCTCCAATCCGCTCCCTGCGCACTCCGTGAGAAGCTGGATCTGAAGTTTTGTCAGTGCTGGTTTCGTCAACCTGAGTTCAAAGGAGCATTCATGGGAAAGTCGCGACCCTGGATGGAACGGAGACTTGGCCGGTTGGCCAACCTATGTGCGGAAGGTTCGATTGCAGTATGAGCAGACGCCCAAGAACAAGCGCAAACTTCTTGGACCTCGATTAGCCCTACGCCTGACCGACAAGGCATGGGACATTCTGCAGTCGATCAACCACGAGGAGCTTCGTCGCCCAAACGGGGCAAAATACCTCCTGCTCTACCTCCGTGAGAGGTTGGGTCGGACTCCAGTGCCTGATGCTGGACAGAAGTTAGAAGAGCTCTTCTTGCACCTTAAGGCGTGTCCCTGGAAGCAGCATGGCCGGGTGGGCCGCGCAAATCCGAGAAGCATACCGAGGAGTTCAACGTGCATTGGCGCGGACGCGCCAGCCAGATGAGGCTGCGGCTCGCCGCCGAGAACGCAAAGATGATCGAAGATGGAGTTACTGGTCGCCTTCCTCTCGACAAGCCACGGCCAGTGAACCCCAACATGAACCTCCTAGTCCTCAAGCTGTCTCGCGAGATGGTGTTGACGATGCTCAACCTGCAGCAGGTGATGGAGATGCAGATGATGGTCACGCTGATGCGGCCACTGCTGCAGCTGATGCTGACGAAGGAGGTGATGGTTGGGAATATGGTGGCTGGCAATGGTCACGATGGGGAGGAGGCTGGCATGGCTCTCGATGGAAGGCTGATGACAGTGGATCTGAGGACGAGGACTTTGAGGATTTGCTAGATTGGGCTGACCTCGAAGTTGATGACCATGAAATACTTCCCTCAGAGGTGCTTGGCTGGCTACTTCTTCGTCGAAGTGGTCTACCTGCTTCCTCCCGACTGGCTGTGCAGTCGTCAGTTGGAAACTCATTGAAGTTCCCAGATCTCGAACGAGCACTGAGGGATCAAGAAGAGGAACTGTTGGCTGCTGAAAGTGCTAGGCAACAACATCGTTCTCAGCCTCGAAGGACGTTTTGGGTGGAAGAAGATGGTGAATGGGGTCTCATCAATGAAGAGATCGATGAGGACCTACTTCCGCTCGGTCAGGGCTCTGTTTTGTGGGCTCATGGATCCCCGCCATTTTCGACTTCCACGCCTGTGGAGCATGGCGGTGAAGATGACGTCTTTTNGCTCGGTCAGGGCTCTGTTTTGTGGGCTCATGGATCCCCGCCATTTTCGACTTCCACGCCTGTGGAGCATGGCGGTGAAGATGACGTCTTTTGGTTTGACGGCACCTATGAGTGGTGCTATCATTCAGATGGTGAGTGGTATGCGCCTTTAGATGATGGCTCCTATATCAGCTATGCCGAGATGAAACCGTGGCTCGACATTGAAGAGATCAGCTATACCATGATGCTGGCCTTGGCAAAGAGCTTGCAGAGTCTTTTGCAGCAGTGAGTGACAAGGTTCGGACGTTCCAAGAAGCACGTCATGCTGTTCAACAAAAAGGGAAGACCCGGGGATTTTTCCGACCTAAGGGAAAAAGTAAGGGGTACAAGGGCTCATCTAAAGGTAAAGGAAGTGCCTTAGTGAGTTTTGGGGGTAACAAAGGTAGTTTCCCCTCGTACCAATCCCAAAGTGCACCCACCAGTCCAGTCAATCGACCGGGGTATAAGGGTTGTTTTATATGTGGAGATAAAACTCATGAATTCCGTTTCTGCCCAGAGCGTCAGAAAAATGCTGGAAGTGGAAAAGGTGGCAAAGGTGGCAAGTCCATCTACATGGTGGAGGAAGCAGCGACATCGTCCAATGCGGCTGACTCCAAGACAGAGCCGGCAGTGATCCCTGACGTTCTGGCGGCAGATGCGGTTGGCCTTGCACAGGACAGACTGCGCTATGCGGTGGTAGACACGGGAGCCACTGAAACTGTAGGTAGCATGGATGCTTTGGAACATGTTTTAGGGAAACGGTTTGAGCTGTTTGGACAAGAGGATGTGGTTATCGATTGTTCCAAAACCAAGGAATTTAAATTTGGGAATGGACAAACCCGTACTGCTGCGAGTTTCGTGTGTTTACCCCAAACAATTGATAATCAATCCACCACCTTGGGAATTTATGCTTTGGATGTACCAAATGTCCCAATCTTACTTGGAATCAAAACGTTGCAGAAATTGGGAGCCATGTTGGATTTGGAACATTGTACTCTAGAGTTTCGCAAGATTTTTCCCGGAAAACTTGTCCAACTTCTCAAAGGAGCCAACGGACACCTCCTGTTAGATCTGTGCAGTGACTGGTGTATGCAAAGTAACACTCAGGACACCGTTTTCACACATAGCCCGCATGACCTTGTTTCTGCTGATGCGCCAACAACTGGTGCTTCAGTTGCCACTGAGGATGCTAAGGAAAACACTGATGTTTTTGCCAATGCGTCATCCGAGCAACCGTGTCATGATTCCACTGAGGACTCACTGAGGTTGCATGGAACGGCAGTTCATTTGGCATCGTCTCTCGATGCAGCTAAGGTTCAAGCTTCAACAACTGAGGTACCTGCAGTGTCTCCTGACTTCTTAGGTCATGTCCGCTTCCAAGATGTGTCCTGGTGCACCGCCTCCGAAGGCCACAGCACCTCCGAAGGCCACAGCACCTCCCACTCCGGCGATGTCTTCCAAGGAGAACCTGTCCAAGGAAAAGGTGAACAAGACGAAGGCTCAGCGGGCCAAGGAGATGGAAGAGTCTTTGGAATGGGATCGAGCTGTGGGGCCGGATGCGAGGGATCCTCGCTTGGAGGGCCCGCCGTGTCATGGGCACCACCGCCCAGCAGCCCCTGGAAAAGGGAGCTGCAGCGGAAGCAACAAGTGGGCGAAGTGGATCGGATGCGAAGTGTGCCAACTGAGGCTTCAGTACATACCTCGCGTGGGAGCTCCAGGACATCGACGCAGTGCTGGACCTCTCCCTCGAGATGTGACCGAAGTGGTGGCCACTACGGAGGATTTATGTCCCTCAGATCTGACTACTCAAGCCATTGCCCTCCATGGACCGATTGGGAGAAGTGCAGAAGCAGAAGCAGAAGATCAAGAAAGAGCCGACCATCGACTTGACCGAGGAGAAGAAGGGCTACGACATGACTCCGCCCACGGCCGTGAAGAAAGCCCCGAAGCGCGAGGGCATCGTAGCAGCGGAAGTGCAAGAGACGAACCCGGAGGATCAGGGGTGGGCGGTGATGTCTCCTCCTCCGAGCCAAGTCGGCGGCTTACCTTGAGCGAGTCTGAGTTCCAAGCTGTGGGCACCTTAGATGATCCTAGCCGCGACCTGCTAGTGCAATCTCTGTCACAAGCTGAGGAAGATGTGGTTGAAGTGTTGGCCACTTTTGATTCACAACGTGTTGATTTGGTTGAAGTCTGTTGTGGACCAAACAGCTTGTTGGCTGAAACAGTGATTTCACTTGCGGGAACAGCTGAGCGGTTAGGCTTGTTTAATGGATATGATTTGTCCACCCCTCAGGGATATGAGAAAGCTAAGAAACGAATCGCTCAGCTTAAACCCAGATGGCTTTGGTTCTCTCTCCCATGCGGACCCACCAGCAATATTCAGAACTTGAACGAACGAACTCCTGAAGGCCTAGCTAAGAGCTTGAAACGAAAACGTAGGTCTAGGAAGACTTGTAAGAACTGTGTTGCTTTAGCAAAGGAACATGTGCTGTTGGGTCAGGACCTCGGATGGGAGTGGCCACGCGGTAACCAAGCATGGCATTTTCCAGAAGTGAAACAGTTTCTTTTGTTTTTGGAATCACATGATGTTTGTTTTCATGCCAAGCTGGACGGCTGTATGATGGGTATGAGAGCTCCGGACTGTGGTGAGTTGATGCGAAAACCATGGAAAATTGTCACAACACGAAGGGACATGGCGTTGCGGTTGGACATACCATGTGATAAACAACATCAACATGTGGAGTGTTTGGGACATGACCGGGCGGCTCATTCTGCCTTCTATCCCCCAAAGATGTGTCAAATAATTGCGAAGGTTGTTTTGGGACCATCTCAATATACCCATAACGTGTTTGGGGTCGAAGAGGTTACTGTTCAACAACTCACTGAAGATGAACTTAAGGATATTTCCCCTGAACAGTTGAAGCACATGAAGGACGCCATTCATAAGTTGCATGTTCGATCCGGTGACCCATCCACACAAGCCTTGGTCAGTTGCCTTAGGTCACGTGGTGTTTCCAAGGTAGTTTTGGCTTTAGCTAAGGAACATGTCTGCGACAGCTGTCACGAGGTGAGGTTGCCAAAACCCCACCACGCAGTCACCCTTGCTAAGAGCGAGATACTATGGCATACGTTGCAGATTGATTTTGCTCAGATACGGGTTGATGACCAGGTTTTACATGTGTTGTTTTTCGTTGACGAGTCATCTCATTTTCTGAACGTGTGTGAAGTTCATCGTCATCACCATCAGCAGTCATGGAACGCCTCAGCTGAACAAGTGATACGGGCTGTTGAAACTACTTGGATGCAACAACATGGTTTTCCTTCAGTGTTGAAGTATGATCCTCAGAGGGCTTTCATCTCACACAATTTTACACTCTGGGGTCAAGAACGGGGTATTGACATGCAACCCACTGCTGCGGAAGACCATGGGGAAATTGGGGATGTGGAGTCACTTTTGGGGAAAATCAAGAATGATATTAGAACCTATCTTCGTGATCATCCCATGGATCCCATGTCAGCTGTCATTCACATGGTTGCGGCTCATTATACTCTAGATAGGGTAGGTGGCTATGCTCCATGTCAATGGGCTTACGGGCGTTTCCCCTCACTTGATGGTAGGTTGTATGATGGTGGACATGATATCCCAATCTTTACAAGTCAAGGAACCCCAGGACATTCCATGAGAGAGAACTTGGTGAGCCGTGTTCGTGCAGAGGAAGTGTACCGTCGCTCACAAGCGGCTCAACGCATCTCACGTGCCTTGAACAGTAAAGCCAGTAAGCAGACCATCTATCTTCCAGGTGATTTGGTGTACTATAAGAGGTATCGTCCCCCTACTCAAAGTTTATCTCATTCTGGTGTTGATACGACTGGGAAACCTAGTTTGTCACGTTGGTATGGACCTGCTAGAGTTTTAGCCACGGAAACTAGGAAGAGTGAGAGCTCAGACCATTTTTCATTTTCGCCCTGGCCATATCGTGTGGCTGATTGCTGGAGGAAGACTCAAACGCTGCAGCAATCACCAGGTGCGGCATTGCAGTGAGCGCGAGAAACTGATCGCAGAGGCTTCTGGCGGCTACATGACGTATCCGTGGAGCTTCACCGATCTGATCCAGAAAGTCGGTGCGGGCAACTATGATGATTATGATGATTTGGAAGGAGAGCTCATCGGCAAGTTTGCAGATCTGCCAAAGACGTCAATTCAGAACAAGATGCCAAGAAGCAGAAGCAGGCCAAAACGCCCTGCTGATGCTAGATCTGCATCTCGTGTACAGAGTGCTCCTGTAGAGTCATCAGCATCTGATGTACAGCAAGTTCCAGTAGGGTCATCAGTTTCTCATGCGCCGAGGTCAGAGGTTTCACATGATGTTTCACAGTTGACACAGAGAGATGAGATAAGAACAAGTCAAGAAAGTCAAGAGCCACAGGCCAACAAAAGAAGTCAAAAGCCAGAAGGGCAACAAAAAGAAAAGATTCCAAAGAAAGCCACTCAGGCACCCGAAACACCTAGGGGAAGTGTTAAAGACAATCCGTTCGGATCACCTCGTCTTACGGCAACCAAACGTTCTCCCTCTCAAGATGCTGCCGACTTCGACCTTGAGCAATATCTCCAGGACCCTGAGTACCAACCCTTGGAGTACCTTCGTACTCGACACCGGCCAGATCGCTTGGCCTCCCCGGGTCCGTCACGCGCCGCGTCTCGCAGCCATGGTCGAAGAGATGAGCTGCATAGACATCCTCCATTTGTGAGGGCCCAAACGAGGCAATCGGTGGGTGAGATGACGCTCAAAGAGCTAGCGCAATCCAAGGAAGAGTTCTTGGTGGACGAAGCTCTACAAAACGTCATAGAAGGAGCTGAAAGTGAAGAGTGTCTTTTCCTGGAAGAACGCCCTGAGAATGAATGTGCAATGGCGCATATCGAAGTGCCGCTGCCAGAGACTGCGAGGGATGCCCGGAATTTTGTCAAGAATTCCACATCCTGGATGGTGCAGAATGTGAAGAAATCGCCTGAGGTGAAACTGTCGAAGCTCACTCCAGAACAAGTCAAGGGCTTTGATCAGGCCAAACAGGTTGAAATCAACAACAGGATCCGTGAAGCTGCAGTCGAGAAGACTACCGGCTACATTCCTGCTTCGAGAGTGATGCGAATGCGATGGGTACTGGTCTACAAGAGTTCTGGCGCTCCCAAAGCTCGTATGGTGATAGTAGGGTTTGAAGACCCGGATTTGCTTGAGCTGCGGACTTCCAGTTCCACTATGCCTCGCCGCACCCGCCAGATGATTCTGGTGATGGCGGCAACTATGGGATGGCCGTTGTTGAAAGGCGATGTGAAATCGGCTTTCTTACAGGGGGCTTCTAGTCAGTCTGCAAGAAATGTGTATGCATGGCCAACTCCAGAACTGGCCACAGCTCTGGGAACAACAATTCATCAGCCAGTGAAACTGCTCAAAGCATGTTATGGCTTGGTGAATGCTCCAGCCGAATGGCATCGTACTGTGCAACAAGCGATGCGAGAAGCTGGATTTGAGGCTTTGGCTACAGAGCCTTGCTGCTGGCGACTGATGGTTCCCGATGGAAAAGGAGGAGAGCGTGTTGCAGGACTTTGCGCCACGCATGTGGACGACTTTTTGTTTTGTGGCGACGAGAATGAACCAAAATATCGCAATGCTTTGACCTACCTCTACGAGAAGTTCATTTGGACTTTGTGGGAGGATGGCAACTTTGAGCATTGTGGCATTGACCTGATCCGCCACAGTGATGATCGCTTCGTTTTGGACCACTCCAAGTTTTGCGACAAGCTGGATCAAGTAGTGATGGAGAAAGAAATCAGAGCGGATCATGAACCTGCTTCTGAGAATGAAAAAGCCCAACTGAGAGGATTGTTGGGTAGCATTCAATGGCGGGTGATTCAATCCGCCCCGCAGCATGCAGCGCAATTGAGCATGCTGCAGACCGAGATGGCCAATGCCACTGTGAAGACCATCCGCGATGCCAACAAACTATGTCGCGAGGTGGTGCATGACAAGAATGCAGTGATGACCATCAGCCCCTTGAAGGTGCTGGATCCTACAGAAGTTTGCTTTGTGGCGTGGAGTGACGCCGCTCTTGGAAATCGTCCAAATGGAGGGTCAACTGGTGGATATGTGGTGGCAGCTACTTCACCTGATCTTCTTGAAGGCAAACCTGCCACTTTGAACTTTGTCGCATGGCGGTCTGGACGTCTCCCTCGAGTTGCTCGCAGCTCCTTGGCAGCTGAGGTTCAGGCGTTCTCTGAAGCCGAAGAAGAGTTGATGTGGTGTAGGTTGCAGTGGGCTGAGATGTGTGGAAAGAATGTACCTCTTAAACAACCTGAAACCATTGTTGCTTCTGTAAAAGGTGTCATGGTTACCGATGCGAAATCATTGTATGATGTGATTCAAAAAGGTGACCAAGCCACTAGTGGAATGGGACTGAAAGAAAAGTATTCAGCACTGGAAATCATGAGTGTCGTGCAACGTTTAGAATTGTGCAAGACCATGACGAGATGGGTGCACAGTGATGCACAGATTGCCGACGCCCTGACTAAGCGTCTTTCCACGAGTGCACTGAAACGAGTTTTGTCCGTGAATACTTGGACCCTCGTTGAAGATCCAACTTTTACGAGCGCAAAGCGGCTCAAACGTGGTGATCAGTGAGTTTTCGGCTGTGGTTCTTGGGGCTTCAGAGAAGTCCAAGCCTCGCCATGTTTTCAGTCAGCCTCTCACACATGATCACCACATAATTCATGTTTGTGCCTGCAATCCCTGTTTATGCTCAATGNAGGTTGTGCCGTGTGATCATCATAGCCTTGATAGCTTGGCTATTCCAATCTAGAGAGATTGACCGTGGTGAAGTGGTGGATTCAACCTTAGGTTTCTCCACACAGCTACCAGAAAATACTGATAGTATATAACAATAACAGCAACAATATGTATGAATATGTACCCTCAACAAATCACCCTATTATTGGGTGAGTTTGTAAATATCAAGTTTTGACTTATGCCAATTCCAACCAAAAGTATGTTGAATCATTATTGGGATGGTTTCAAGATTCCAAAGCTAGGCTACAGACTACATCAACCAAACAACTAGCCCACCTATCCCATCTACAAAGTGCAACACCTCACATCCACAATGACACTAAGTCAGTTCAATCACCATCCCATTTCACACAACCCCCCTACCAAACAGCCTACCAGCCAACCAAGTCCAGCCTGTTAGGACTTTGACGTTGGGAAATAGTTTCGATCATCGCATTGACAAGCTGATCTTTCCCGAAGGTACCGCCAGTGGGAGGGCCAGAGCGACCCCAAGTTTTGACCAAGAGTCACAAAAAGTGGAAAACCCTGTGTTGTTTAAGGGAAATCATCTATGACAATCTATGGCAGCGGACATTTGGATTACTGGAGGGTACATATGGGTTCGTCAAAGGTATGTGATTTGCCAGTAGATATTCTTTCCGCAGAAAATAATCATCAATCATGTGAATTTGCGCGGTATATCCAATGCTATGACACATGTAAGTGACTGGTCCTTTTGCTCTTAGATTAGACACCAAGCTAGAAATCATTGGATCTATTTTTTTTGCAGGAGCATGTTGTAGGTATACTTGATCTTAGGGTAAAGTATGACACTATGTCATTTATGTATCATAATTTTCAATACTGGATCTCTTTCTAGTTGGGATAGTTACTTTCTGGTTATTTAACATAGCCATCCAGAATCCCCTATAAATGGAGGTTTCTAGCTGGGAAAATCATCGAAAATTAGCCAGCTATTCCATGGCTATGTTAAATAACCAGAGGGTATGATATACACAATTTGGGATGTTCCCCAATGTCCAAAAGATCAGTTGATCCTGATCCGCTCCTGATGGTCTCATCACACAGGTCCACTGGGTCGCTGGACATACGGAACGGATTGCTTCCCATTCGTTGTATATCTTAATGATGGTTTATATATATATATATAAACATACACGAAAGTTGAGGAGGTGACTGGTATCTGAAATGAATGAAGATGAATGAAGATGCATCTTCAGATTGCTTGCTCTTGTTCTTCCAAACAACCCTTATTTGGGTGTTCTAAATTTCTTTTAATGGTTCCATCCGGTTCCATCCCTAGAAATTTCTGCGAGGACTTGAAAGTCTGACCTTCGGCGAGGCCTTCAACCAGACGCTGGGCGCTTCCCAAGTGGGATCTTCCAGCGGAAGAATGTGGTTTAATTCATGTTCAATCACTTATAAATGGAGGTTTTAATGGGAAAATCACTTATAAATCACCATTTTTGATGGGAAAATCCACTATTTCTATGGCCATTTTCAATAGCTATGTTAGTTTACCAGAGGGTAATGGGATTTTCGACATGATTTAAGCGACACAAATGGTGATGAGAATCTCCTCCGGTAACGTGGCAAATACATAGAGGTTTTAATGGAAACATCATCTACAAAAATTACGGATTTTCAGGGATTTTCCAGCAAGGCATGTTTGATTACCGGAGGGTATATAGTATATTATATAATGATAAATATCAGATATAATATATGGGACTTGTGTGTGGCTGGCGTAAACCGATAGTGAAATACTTACTGAACGAACAAAGCAAAATAAAAACATGTGTGTTGCATCATTTGTGTTAATAACACCTGAACAATTGAGGTTTATTGTTGTATATAGATATAGATATGGTCTCGAAACGATGTGTGTGTCATGTGTTCTAGTGTTGGCAGTGCCTGAACAAGTCAGAAAACATTGCACTTTCGTAGGGCAAGGTTTTCATCCATCACTATGCTACACTGCCTACCAATGTGATTCAAAATCCAGCAGAAAGTACATGCGAAAAAACACCCAGGGGGTAGCAGCAAACGAAAGTACTGACACCCAGAGTGTAGCAGCAAACTGCAGCAAACAACACAGCTAGGGTCACCCATCTCAGAAATATTGTGTCACTATGTGTCACTATTTGTTAGGCTACTAGACCCAGACGCGAGATGACCGCGTCCCAGATATCAATGTGCTTGGTTTCACTGGAAGCTGCCACCAAAATCTTAAACTGTTTGGCGGTTTGTTGTAAAACTCTTTGCGGAGTGTAAATATATACATAAATAATACATTCTAGATACATATTACATTATATGTGTTATATATACATGTACATACACATTTTAATTGTAACATGTTATATATACATGTACATACTAATTTATCCCTGCATTTTGCTGATCAAAGTTGGGTTGGGACAAGTCCAAACTTAACAGTTCAAAAAAGGGGCCCATCATTGCAGGCATATCCGCATCGTTGATCATAGGTGAACAAATACCATCAAAGGAAAGACATACTATATCATACTATATCATTGATTAGTTGTTTTTTTGCATATCTATATATATATATATATATGTAATATACATATATATATATATATGTATGTATGAAACATATGAAACCAAAAAAAAACAAAGAATGTTGCAAAGAACAGAAATGGTAAAGCCACATCTTTGATCATTTGCTGGATGTCATGTCTAAAACAACCTCCAATCGCTGAGGGCTTTGGATCAAGTGCAACTTCCCAGTGCTTTGAAGCAGCTTGGTGGCATCCCAGGTGCTCAGCGATCATGCTAAGCCGCGAAAGTGGCACTTATGGTTACCCTCTGGTAAACTAACATAGCTACTGAAAATAGCCATTTATAGTTGATTTTCCTATTAAAATGGTGATTTTCCATAGTTATGTTGTTATGTTAGTTTACCAGAGGGAAACTAAGCGAAATGATAATTCGCTTCACTAGTTATAGTGATAATCCATAACATATACGGTAACATATTAAAACTATATATATATATGATGTATACTTCATTGGATGAATTGACCAACTTATCACTAGGGGCAGCACCTTGTGAGACACTGACTTGAGTGATTGATCTGACCTGCAGCTTGATGGTGAGATTTCATGTGCCTTTTTTATATCAGAAAATATCAGACGTGATGACATCTCATGACGCTCACGACTGGAACCGGGTGTTCCAAACATCTTTGGGATGCTGATCCCAATGGGTGATGCGTGGTGGCTTTCTTTTGACGCAGCTGTAGTGAGATGGGGGAAGAAAAAAATCGTCTCCAGGAAATCATATCGAGATTCAATGTGTTCATATGAGGGTTTCCTAAAATGGGGGTACCCAAAAATGGATGGTTTATAAGGGAAAACCCTACTAAAATGGATGATTTAGGGGTACCCCTATTTTAGGAAACCGCATTTGATCTTTGGTGATTGCTTTGACCAAAGCTTGGTGGAGGTGAAATTGCCATGCCGCTTGGTGGCCCTTGGTTGCCTGGGATTCCGTTCGGCAAATACGCAGTCACTCAACATGCTTTTGTCCGAAAATAAAGCCATGGTACTCCATTCCATCCACTGGTTTATCATCACAACAAAAACAAGACGTCAATGATCTGAATGGCAACTCTCAAATGTCTCTATGTTGACCTAATTTTCCGCAGTGCCAAAAAATCTGACAACCTTAAATGACCTATAATGACCTTATCTTTTGGGGGGCCTCTTGGGGGAGGTGGTCAAGGCACTCAAGGATGCTCATTGTTAATAGGGCCTCATTGGGGGACGGTCACCGGTGGATTCATGGAGCTCCAGGCTATGCGATTTTGAGGTCGTGTTTTGATTGTGATTTGACTTCCTTCAAGCAACGGGTATCAAATCTCACAATCTCCGAATTTGTTTTGAAGCCATGGGAGGAATATATTGCCGTGGGTCCGGATTGTGCTTAGACACACATTTGAAGCCCCATTTTCCAAGGCCGCATTTGTCGCGAATTTGGAAAAGGACAATGACAATGACATATTTTTGTGGTGTACCCCATTTTCAGACACACTCTCGGGTCTTATATGGTGATTCTATGTGATTCTTTTCCCATGTTTGATTGCAGGTGAGTTTACCTGGTTGTAGTACGGGGATAAATTAGAACCCATCATTGGGATACCTATCAACCAGTATGATATTTTCCCATGAGATGGCCTGCTAAATCCCTGAAATCATCTGACAACTTTGTTGCTGAAATCATGGTATATGTGTCAACAAGGTTTGTCACATATCCTTCAATCTCCACAAAGTTGGTTCACAAACATCTGGAAAATTCACCATTTCGAAAGCGACGATGTTCCCATGAACAAAAGCACTGTTTATGGAGGATTTTCCAGCCATGTTTTGATGACACCGGGTGCAGTTTGAAAAAAACATGATGAAATCCCAACGCGGGGCGCATTCAGGTGAACTGCAAACGCTGAAATTTGGTTTCGAGTTCGATCGCTCCCTGGACGGTGTGTGCCTTGGCGATGCGTTGCTGGCACCCGGAAATGGCGGTCATCAATGCTGGAAATTTGTATGAGTTGTGGCTGCGATTTACCTTGGTTGATGATGATATAGTTCGCAGATTATACTAACCAACATAGTGGGGATCATCACAATCCATCAGGGAAATCCCTATCAACAAACCACTATTCAGGGACGACACAGGGTTTCAAACACAGCTCATATGGCCATATAGATGAGGAGGAGGATCGGAATGTGGGCTATGAAACCCTGCTTTTTTTGAAGCTTTTACTCAAAGCAACAATTGTACGGGGATATAGTGGTAGTGTATATGAAATTGCATGTTGAATTAGATACATCAACATTGAACCACAATATTCGGCTTTGTCGAAAACAATGGTATTCACTCAGATTCACTCAGTTTATGGCAACCTGACTTGGAAAATGCTGATCAACTTTGGGGTACCATGGAGACCCGTTCAGACGAACCCATTTTGGGTACTGAAATGGTCAATTTTCTATGGTTAAAGCGGACATCATCTCGCTGAACACAGCGACATAGTCACAAAAAAAGGTACTTGGCTCTTGATAAGGTCAATAATCCTCTGGTTATTTAACGTAGCTATGGAAGATTCCCTACAAAATATATATATAAATGGTAATTTTGCTGGGAAAATCATCTATATAAATGGGCTATGTTCAATCGTTATGTACCAGAGGGTATATTAGATCTTGGTTGTCAGGATTTCAAACAGAATGCGCTTGTCACGTTTGTGAATCATCCGAGATGGTCATGCAGACCAAATGTAGCTAAATGCCTGGAAGACAAGGCTCCTGTCATTTGTTTCGCTTTGTGTATGTATTTGTTCAAAGTTCAAAGCACATATTTTTCTTTGGGTGAAGGTTAACCAGGTAAGTTGTTTAGTTCCAGTACGCGACTAAGCAACCTGGTTCCCTCTTCGTGATCTGATTCCCAGAACCGCCGCAGCTGGGGAAATATCATCACTCCGACGTGGAAACACCATACACAGTAATTCCTTGTGTAAAGTTTTGTTTGGCAAAATCATATAACATGACTTCGAAATATCCACTATCAATAAATATGTATACTGTATATATATAATATATGTAGAATTATATACTATGTAGATGTTTTGATGCTATCTATCTATCTATCTATCTATCTATCTATCTATCTATCTATCTATCTATCTATCTATCTATCTGATAATCTATATATCTATCTATCTATCTATCTGATAATCTATCTATCTATCTATCTATCTATCTATCTATCTATCTATCTATCTATCTACCTACCTACCTACCTACCTACCTACCTACCTACCTACCTACCTACCTACCTACCTACTACGTATAAATATTGATATCTATCTACATATATACATATCCACATTATTTGTATCTGTATACATGTATGTAACATATAACACATGCAGATCCTCAGCTGGAAACGTACCAACCAAGGTCCCTGCCAGACAGCTTGCAAACTTTGGTCTTCGGCGGTCGCACTTCGGCTTGGAGGGGGTTGTGGCAATAAGAATAGGCTTGTTATGGAGAAATGGAGGACTTAACCAAGAAAATGGGGGATGATATTTATAATTATATATATACATACATACATGTCGTATAGATGTTACATAGATAATGGGAGTCTGTGAAGAGAATCTGTTTGCGATACTTTGCTTGATATAAAATGATGAAGCTATAAGGATCTGTTGAGTGATGCAACAGGTCATATACATGGATATAAGCATATGGAACATGGGTTTGAAGTTTGCCCAGAAATGGTGATGCTAAACTGTGGTTTTGTTCGGGTACCCTGTGTTTGGAGACAACCCCAAGCGGCGGAAAAGAACCAAACCTGTGGTCCTGTTTTCCAATGTTTTGTGGTTTTTCCATGAAGACCTAGGGGGGTGATGAGTTCTTGGAGCCAACGAGTATTCGATGTTGTGAACCAACAGCTCAGATGGGAATTGATCCCAACTTTGCACGGGAAGAGCCACCAACAAAGGGCATGATCCATAGGGGGGATCATGCTTAGCAGTAGCTACAGTAGATCATGAGATGGTAGATGACTTGCCTTGGAATTGCTTGATGGGAACATCTACAGGAAACTGGCATAGTTCATGCGGAAAAAACACCTCTGGTTTCTTGTTAAGCGAAGCGGGATCAATTGCTCAAGCTGATTCGCGAACTTCGGAACCATCCAAATGCATCCAAAAGGATGACTGAACAAACTGGATCACAAAAACATTTTCCCCATGCGACTCCATGCGTTCCTGCATCCCTTGCACATGGGTCTATGGCTGCTGGAACATCATAGTCTGTGGACCCTGGCTACTGGCTGACAACTCTGTCGTGCTTAAACAACTTTGCAATTCACCACCAGACCTATTGGTACAGCAATTCTTGCGGGTGGCAAGCCGATTTCTGTTCGACATCAACTAGTATCGACCTTGGATGATGTCAACAATTGCCGACTTCCGGAGAAACGAAATTGGGTGCGTCCAATTTCTACGAAACGAACACGCAGCGTTGACTCCAAATATCCATATGTTTCAAGCATGGCTTCAGTATTCTTCCCCGTTCGTTTCCATGAACCCGATCGAAGTAGAAATTCTTAGTATGGTCAATTTGGCCATTTCGCTCCATCTTTTTTAAGTAATGTCATGTTATGTTCAGTTGATCAATTTCATTTTTCCTGACACTCCAAACGTGGAGGCTCCAAAATTGGGGGATACATGGGGAATCATGGGGATATCCCCACAGGATATCCAAAATAATTTTGCTATCTTCTGGTAGTTTAATATGCTTTGGAAAAACACTAGTTCACAAAAAATAGTTCAATCATCTATAAATGGACCATTGTCGCTCTGTTTTCCATTACCGTTGGGTACTGAAAGTGATGATCAACCCTGTCAAGTCCCGACCTTCCCATCACTGGACCGAGGATTTGATCAGAGTTTGGAACACACAAATCTGCCGAGCGGCGTCCTGGCGCGTGAACGTTCAAAAATGGGCAAAAAAAGCTGGAAAATTGGTACCTGTTTGGGGGCTGACGTGGGGGTTTCCTAAAATAGGGGTACCCGAATAGCTGGATGGTTTATTTCATGGAAAATCTTATTAAAGTGGATGATTTGGGGGTACCCCTATTTTAGGAAACCACCACGTAGCTATAGAAGATCACCATGTTCAATAAATCATCGAAGTAAATGGGCCATGCTTTCACTGGCACATCTGGCCATTTGGGGATAGATTCGTACCCTTATTTTTGTTGAATTAACTATGGGATCGTAAGCAAGGATATTGTTTGATTTGCTTGCAAGTGTCGGCCAAAATTGAACTGAGTCAACAAATCAGATATGAAATCATTGACCTGGCATACCACTCCATCTATTTTTTGCGAGATGTTCTTTGTTCCACTAGCTTTTTGGATTCGCGTCGGCCGAGACCATGTTCCTTGTTCAAGATGGAGTCTAGGGAATAGCTGGGCCAATGACTGTGATTGCAGAAAATCTTAACCTCTGGCAATCAGCTCCATGGCTTGCTGGAAAATCCACCATTTACTTCGAGGGTTTTCCCATGAAAACCTCCATGGCTAGTTCGGGGATTGCCCAGCTAGCATCGGCTAGCCATGTTTGATGCAGAGGGTTCATTCAGATCTGACATGGTCACCCTCAGCCATCGCCGTCTCATCCAGGATTGAAGGAACTGGTCTTGGGTGATGGTTCCTGAGCAGCAAGAAAGGGAGAGCTTTATGGAAGATACCCTCTGGTTTCAAAAAACGCGGCTAGCCGGAACATGCCCGAACTAAATGAGGGTTCTAGCTGGGAAAATCATCGACCTAAATGGTGGATTGTCCATTGCCACGTCTGACTACTGGAAGATAAGCCCAGCAAATGTGAGTGAAAGCGGCCGAATTTAGCAGTCACTCAGATTCAATACAGTCAGTACCTTCTAGTATGTGCTTGGGTTGAGAATGGTTGAGGTATGTCCAAACCTTGGAAGAGCAGAATCCTGCTTAGTAACTTGTCAATGGCCCTGGTGAAGAAGCCCCCGATTTCAGGGCTGACCCATCGCTTACAGTCCCATCCCACTTGCTGACCTGATCCAAATGACCAGAATGTGGGGCTACATCATGCCACATCCTTTGATGAATCCTGTTTTGTTCGAATCTGTTGGATCCAGACTACGAAAACCCATAGAAATCTCTCCGATCTCATCCAAGTAGTCCACATCAACTCATGATAAATCTGTAGGAATCTATGATAAATCCACATTACAAATCTATTTATTGTCTCCCAGTTGTACTCATCAGCTTAACCTATGCTCTGTCACCGAGGTTTCGATCAATCCTTGGACAAGGTGAACCTTCCAAGCGGCCCCTTGGATCTAAAGCCAGCTTTCCACAGGAAAAAACGTGAGATCCACGGCTGGGTTTAGGCTGTTACCGGCGATTTAAGCAGCAATTTGAATGGGAAGATCATGATAAACTGTAGTGTGTTTTGCTTGGTGAACATCGTTTTTTTGGTGTTTTTGCATGAACTCCGGATGGAAAAAAACCGGCAACCATGACATTTGTCCACTTGCTGCCCAGGATTTTGAACATGCATTTTGGTGTGAACCCCTTTTGTTTGATGATGGGAAAAGCCATGGTTTCGCGTAAATCTCTGATTTATAGATGCCCAAGAAAGGTTTCTATACAATTCTATACGTATATATATATATATTATTATATATATCCCTAGTGAGTTAATGATATGTTCATTCTTGTGCTTTTGATGATTTGGAAAAAACAACGCACTGCCAAGGTTTGGAAGGCATTCAATTTGGCCACGCGTTTCATCAGATTCTCCGCTGCAGGCTGCAACCGTTCAAAAAGTAGGCAGTGAGAATCAGGATCCACAATTACTTGTTTTACCCTCTGGTATATTAACATAGACCCTGAGAATAGCTATTTGTAGAGGAAACTAATCTTCCAATCCCTATCTGCCAGGGTCTATGTTAATTTACCAGATATACCTATGAGGAAACATGATTTGAATTTGAGAAAACAACTGACGAAAAACGTTTGTGGCATTTGGAGCTTGTGCCAGGTCTGGGCTGCAGCTGACAACGGTCAAGATTAAGTGGAAGCGGGTCAAACGCAACTACCTCCTAATGCCACAATGGATTGAAGCCATGTTTTTTTATTGTTGTCATAATCTTCTTCTTGTGAGTATGTGTGGCACAGTTTATTAAAATGTGTGCCAACTTCTTACAAACGATGGGAATGTATTGGGATGTAAGTGTGGCAATAGTGGAGAGATCTGCCGCAAAAATTGGCACGCTTTACGGACCAATCTGGGCATGGCCCAACCCCTGTTGATCGTTTCCTGGTGCTTTAAGTTGGTGCTTCATCCTGGGATTCCACATTTATTCCAATCTCACATTTTGTTTTTCCTTAAAGTCCACTTTTGTTTGTGGCCAGATTTCAATTTTGCGTCAACCTGGCCTATTGGCCAATGTGTTTTTCTGAATCACGTTTTATTGTTGCTCACTAAATGTTCGAGTTATATCGATGAAATGTCATACTGTTCTGTTAAATTCCAAGATGTGCTTTTGGCGAAATCTCAACTTTGGTTGCTCAAACCCCTATGTTGATTGGTGAAATGCCAGTTTTTAAGCTTTTAGTCACCATTGTTGTGGCTTGGAACCAGCAGCGAACAAACTCCTCCAAGGAGTTTAGAGCACGCAAAGCTCCCAGGGAGTCTTCGGAGACTCACGGGCGCCCCGGCGGATTCTAGCAGAAGCTGGTAACTGGTTTTCATCCCACCAAAACCCTTTTTGACCCCCAGTTTGATGGCGCTGATTTTTGTTGATAGATATCTAATGAGTTTGAATTGACACGTATAAAACATGTTTCTATCATAATGAACATATTCAATTGTATTTGTCATATGTGCATATAAATTTTCTGTTTTCGAGGCGCTCATGGTTGCTCCCAAATATTGGTTGAGATCAGCACCTATACTTCGCTAGGGAACGGGCTGAAGTTGGGAATCGTGTGGAATCTTCCAGGTGGTGCCCCGTGGCACTCATGAACAATATCTTTGTATATCATATTATATCTACTATAAACCATAGAATTCACCTAATCACTTATTTGCACCAACTTAGCCTGGCTTCGGCTCAATCCCGTAAAATCAATCTTTTTAGCACGAGTTCCGAACACTAACAGGTGGGCTGGCCACTTTTGAGCTGCTTCTTGAAGGTTCATGTCGTGACCAGGCAGCCACCTATACCGCAACACACGAGCGACTCACAATGAACATCTAACTTGGGGTTTAATCATCTAAAATGGGCATACAATAAGAACATATGATGGGTATGTCACCAATGATGATCCATGATGATCTGGTGGGTTCAAGCATTTTCTATGTTCCACCGTATTGAAGATGATGATCCAAATTTACAAGCAAATCTTTGGGATTGATTGAAACCACCAATCAGTATATTATCTCAAAAGGCGAAGGCACTCCACACTTGAAGCCACAGCTTCCTTCAGTCAACCATCATCAACCATCTATGTTTTCCATCAATCAGTACCCAAAGTTGACGGATAGAACGACCCGGAAAAGATTTTCACGAAGATGTGCTGATCCGGACCATCTCATGCTGAGCATAAATATGTATATATACATATATATAATTATATATATTCACACATATCGGGGTTTCCTAAAATTGGGGGGGTACCCCAAAAGCATCCATTTGAATAGGATTTTCCATTGTAAACAAACAATCTTAATTTTTAGGGTACCCCCATTAATGGAAACCCATATGTATATATATATACATACAGTTTTATATATAAGTATACTTCCATTACTGTATATGATATTCCATGATATTCCCATGATATGTCCGTGATCTTCCGACGGGTGTCCCCACTTCACCGTTGGTTTGCCCATCAAGATGGACCTTGTTTCCTCTACCATCTGGAATGGTGTCCCCAAGTTTCAGGAACCTGCTTGTTTTGCCTACGTTGCATTTTATCATAGTTTATCCCATGACCTTCCAATTGTTTCTCATATGTGTTCAATATTCATGGTATGATGCCTCCCAGTATTTTGGCTTAGCTCTAAAACAAGAAATCCAAATACCATCCGGTCATGAAACATGGCACCCCCATTTCGTTCGATGATGTTCCCCTTAAGACCTCAATTTATAGTAGATTTTCTGATTTCGGTTCCAATGATTTCCCATGTAAGGCTCCATTTAGTTCGGGGATTTCCCAGCTATACTGGAGGGTATCCCCAGTATATCTCCAGCATCCTCCCCTGCCAAGGCACTGATCTGGTGATCGCCAGCCTGACGCCACCACCGCCAGCGGTGCGGTAGGTAGGTTGACGACGACCGGCGAGAGCAGAGAAAGAGCTGCGGATCGAACTCAGCCAACGTCCAAGAAATGTGGGGATTTACCTACCATACACCATGTATGGGATACAATACGGGATACCCTCTGACCTCTGGTTATTTGACAGCTTGCTATAGAAGCCATGGCCCATATATATATATATATACATACATATTGTAGATAGGTTATGATTATTTAGCTATTAAGAATGGTGAGTTTCATTGATTTTCCATAGCTATGTCATATGTCCAGAGTGTATAATCAATATATAATACAGGATGTAGTGGAACATGTTACCAACAAGATATTGTGGAAATTGGGATTTAAGCATGAACAATAGGGATTTAATAGGAATGAATAGGATACCCTAGCAGTATATGGCTTGGTAATAGGGAGAACCTGTGGGGTCCATGTATGGAATATCGAACTTTGGGAAATGTTGGAAGCACACGTTGGCAAATATTCGATAGATGGAGAGTATGGGTACCATAGATTTTACATTAAGCAGCCAAACAAAACGGTGATGTTCCATTTTGAACCAGAAAAATAGTTATTTGACTATCAATTTATATATAATTATATAATAATAACGACATGTTATGTATTTGATAGTGAAGAAAGAATTGAATCCTCCAACAGTGATTAAACCTTGACTACCCAACTAGGATCTCTCTCAACTGATGATGAAACAGGTTCAAACTTACAGCAAGGGAACACAGCAGTGATGTGGATATTGAGGTCGCACACACCTTTGCAGGTGCTGTTTTTCACATCCAACTGGGCTTAAAGCCTGGCTATTCTGTTGATTTTCGGAATGTTCACTGGTGACCCAGGGTGAAATAACCCCAAGAGGTTTACAAGAGTTCACTATATACATGTATATAACCGTCTTTTACGAAGTGAATCACTGGATGTTGTTTTTGTCCCACTTTACATCCCATGATCACATTCCCCACATGTTTTTGGTTAAGCCACACATCCGTCCGATTTTCTGGTCGCCCGGCTTCGAGGTCGTGCAAAGTTGCTATGCCACCTCAGGGTGGGTGGACTCAGCCATCATGGCGAATTCACCCTGTTGAAGGGACAATCTACCGGAAAGGCTGATGTTCATCATATCTTGTGAAAATCCTCTAAATTCTTATCTTACCATTAATTCACTATGATTAACAAGATAGTCCAAGTATTTTCACCTTAGTGTGGTGAATAAATCATTATGACTCATATGATTGTCATATGATTATCATATCACAAGGTTGGCTGCAATAATGCTTAATGAATCACTATGGTTAATAAATCACTGGTATGGTTGATGAATCACCATTTGATTCACTGTGATTATCCCATGTGTTCACCATATGATTCCCTATGATTATCCCATTCTTCCACTACAAAAAACATCATTTTGATTCACGTGATGATCTCAAGGCTTCCTTAGCCTTGGATGATGGGCTTCTTGGGATTTTGGGCTTCCCAGGTGCAGCTGGCTTCAGGGCGACTGGAGCAGTTGCAGCAGCAGCTGTGGCTTGGGACTGCGACAGCCCGGGGCCTCGGGCGGGGAAGTTCCCATGGGAAAGTGCCAAGTTCATGGGGATTTCATAGGGATTTTATTGGGAAATGTTGGTAGGGCATTCATGGGAGGTCATGATGATTTCACCACGAAAAAGTGGATTTTTGCATGCTTTTACCATCAAGAATGGTGCTAGAACGAGATGCTCGTATCGTGGGGACAGAATAGGAATCATAATATCCACCTGTATAGAAGTTGATTGTGGTTAATCAACCACAAAAAAAGATGCAGATTCTCTTTTAGAATCCTTTTTTTCAATTCCTGAAATCGGTAAATTTCACCCTTTTCTGAATCAATCTTGCCATCCTCCCAGGCGTTCCGTGACGTGTTCCTCCGGCGAGGATTCTGACTGTGTGGCTGGCGAACGACCTAGCAGCAGTGAGGTGGCTCCGGAGGGGGGTTGACCATCAAAAATGGGGAATTGACCAACTCACACTTTTCAGTAGAATGTGGGTAAAACAACAATAAACCACCTATATTTTGATGGTTTATACCACCTATTTATGGTGATTTTGGGGATGGTTTATTATTGTTTTACCAACATTATTCCCATGAAATCCCCATGGATTCCTTTCTAAATATGTTTTTCTTGGCACAGTAAACGTGTACATCATGGGAAATTTTCTCAAAATCTGGCTTTGGTCCAAAACTTCCAGCTGTATTCTCAGGCCTGCTACGAGCTCAGTGGCTGCAGCTGGCAAACGTCGTCCTGGTCCGGCTGCAGTGCGACCTGCGGATTGGGGCTGCGCACGCGGCAGGTGCGGGGCGGCGGATGTGCACCCATCGTATGCCTGGAACCATCGTATGCAGGGAATATCTGATTTTTTTGGGGGGGGGTTGGTAATTTTAAAATGAATGGAAAATTATAGACACTAAGAAAAAAACTTGGGTTTGGGGTTGAACATTGGTCCAGATGTGGTAGACCCAATTATGAAATATCATGATCCCCTATACTTGGGGATGGTTTATAGTCGGATTTGCCATACTATGTAGTTGCCATCTGAAAATTACGGAAAATAGATGAACATAGTATCCATCCATTCTAGTTACAGTTGTGTTTGAAAGTTACAGGAACAAAAACTGAATCCGCTGCTTCATCATCGCAGGTAGTTTGGATGAAATGATCACCGAAGATCGGGTGGTCATCAAAGTAATGGGGAAAATGACGGACCATGAATTCCGTCCCATTTGGGTGTATAATCCATCATGTGATGGACCTTCAGTAGACTCACAAAATACCATTAGGTATGTATTAAACAAAAAGATGGTAGTTGTCCCTGGACCCTCCATTTGATCCATGCTCATTTGTCTCTTTTGGACTACAGTACTTCAATTCACGGATGTTTCATCCCCCCAGTGAAGTGAATTTGTTCAACAGTTGGCGAGCCAGATCTATCCCAAAATCCCATAGTTCACCATCATATGTTCTGTCAAAAATCCCATAGTTGATATCATATCAAAATATATCAAAATGCTATATCCCATGATATATACATATATATGTACATATATATGTGTATATATATATATATATATGTATATATATATATGTATACACATATATTCTATAGCCATGTCAATCCAATCCTGCCAATCTGAAATTCACGGCCCCGAATGTCCACCATGGAGAGCGCTGACAGAGGTCTGGTGCGACTCCTTGGTGGATGCGGATTGTCAAGGCCTGGGAGAGCTGTATTACGATTCGCTCCTTGTAGATGATTTACCCTCTTGTAAACTAACATAGCTATGGGAAATCACCATTTTTAATGGGAATATTACTTGGATTAGTTGGATTTAGTACCCTATACCCTCTGGTAAACGTTTCATAACTATATATGGGAAATTACCATGCTATTAGTGGGAAAATCCACTATAAATGGAGCGAAGTTCTGGAATTTAGCCATCATTTTTATGTACCCTATGGTAAACTAACATATCTATGGGAAATCACCACGCTATTAATGGGAAAATCCACTATTTCTATGGCCATGTTTAATAAATTTACGTTAAATTACCAGAGGGTAAACATGGTGATGTTCATTGATTTTCCATGGCTATGTTAGTTTACCTGAAGCAAAAGGCTTGAAGACGCAGATGTGATAGCCAACTGGGGCCCAAAATCTTGGTCCGGTAGGCGGATGTAGATCCCACCAACATATGCCTATCATATCATAGGTATATATATATATATAACCATACCAAAATAGCAAGAAGGTAACACAGGTTGGGTGCGTGAGTTTCAGTCGAAACATCCATAAAACCTTGGTGTATGACTCGTTGTGCGGCCATTACTTTGGGGCCTTCTCTGGAAAAAGGAAATTGGTTCGTTTGAAAGTATAGGGATGGATAAGGTAGCTCAAAATTCAATGGTCATTTTTTCTTGATCAAAGTGGCCATGTTTGGGTATATCCATGTATATCCCATGTCTGGACAAACCCAAATCAAGGGACATGTTCTCATGATCATTGATTACATCTCCATCATCTTTGTTGCTTGCATATTACACAGGACTCATGACCATGAACGTTTTATTTGGCGGTCTCCAACCCAAGACAACCATTTGACAGTCCTGGCTTTGCTGTGAAGCCAGGTAGCTCATGTGAATGTCATCATTGGGCTGGTTCCACATACCCTCTGGTAAACTAACATAGATATGGAAAAGCACTATTTTGAAATGGGAAAATCAACTATAAATGGCCATTTTCAATAGCTACATTAAATTACCAGAGGGTATATGCTATAGTTTTTTTTCCATCATCATTTGGGAAGATAAACTGATGAACTCTGCAGCATTATAAATCGACTCTTAGTCGGCCTCGCTTCGACTATGGGTATAGTTCGGACCCAAGTTCCATCCAGCAGGCCGGCAGGGTCCCATTGTGGTGTATGTAGCGGCCCAGAATTTGACAAAAAAGATTTGAAAAAGTTGGACACATGGAATTCAAAGGGTAAACATCACAGGAACCCCCAAAAAACGATAGACCACGAATTTATCACGTCACTATTCCTGGTATGATTTGACAAGAATCTGCCAAAATTGGGGGTAACGAAAACCAAATTTGCCCTGGGCTCCGCCATGCTGACCAGGCAACGAGATGCCTGTGCGCTCTGAAAGCTGCTACAACACAAGTTCATGTCCTTGGGCTGTGAAGCGTCAGTAGAGCGCTGGGTCACTGGATGGTTCAAAATTCAACATTTAGATTACTGTTTGTTGGTTTATTGATGTTTATTTGGATTATCATGCCAAAATTCTAATTCAACAGGTTGGGGAGATGTTGATTTTACATGGATTTTGAATTTGTGGATGAGATGATGACGCATGGCCAGTGCATTCCCTGGCCGACAAAGGAAACTAGTTTGCTGCTCCCGCTCTCCAACTGACAGGTAGATCTCATTTCAGCAGACCCAAGATCAATGATCACTGTTGTTGCGATGTTTCCTATCTTAGGGTACCCTCTGGTAAACAACATAACTATGGAAAATCACCATTTTTAATGGGAAAATTCACTATAAATGACCATTTTCAATAGCTATGTTAGTTTACCAGAGGGTATGGTCACTGATCCCAAAATGTTCAGAATCCCTGCAATCCCCCTCCCAAAGCCGGGCCATCCCCGTGACATCCCGGTGACCGTCGGGTCTGGAGACATTTTGACCATCCCTACGTATAGACATAGATGGGTGGTATGTTGACCATCCCCAAAATGGTGGGTTTATGGCCTTGTGTCTACCACATTACCAAGATGTCGAAATTATTCATGGGTGTTTGATTTTCAAAGGAGAGTGAACTCAAAGGCCTGCCACCTTGACGGCTGTGGTACTTGAAAGGAACTGGGGGGGCTAAGGGTCCCTCGCAACTTCTTGTTGACTGTTGCCAAGAAAATGCGTTTCCATGCTCTGGAATGATGATCCAAGATTGACTTTCACGACTTTTTCTTGAGGGGGTTTGACACTAGGCTTCTTGGTGTTTAAGATTGTTTCTAACTGATAATCCCAAATGATTTTTGAAGCCCTGCTCTCCGAATTTTAAGGGAAAACGGGAAAACCCAGCTGCCCAGTTGCCCAGCCAGGCACATGGCATGAGGGTCCTTGGTCTGAATGCTCCAATGACTGCGGTGATGGCCAAGAGGCAGCCTGGCTTCAACCTCACCCCAGATGGTCGTTTCAGGGGGTGGTGCCAGCTTTTTGGAGATCTCAACAGGGAAGCCCGAATTGGATGGAAGATGAGAAGCCATCATTCCTGGCCGCTATTGATCGGTCCAGGTGTCGTGTCCAGGGAAGGAAGGTGTGAAGTTGGGTTTTTGCATCTTTGTCATCTAAACTTTTGTTGCTGGTATTCAATGGTTGGTGGGTCATTTTTTGGTAAAGTCTCCAGATGTTTCCTTCTAATCCCCAGACTCGTCCGGTCCTATATAGTAAATCTTTAAGTTTTTTTTTTGCAAAATTATTATTGCAGACATTTTGATCCCACTTCCCCACACTCTTGCTTAAATCCCAAGATTCTTGCTGAAATGCACTGATTTTGCTAGAATCACAGTGTTGTTTGGTTTTATACCCTGGGGTAAACATACAAAAAGAATATGGAATTCGGAAAAGCCATTGAGAACCCCCTTCCGAAAATGATCTACGATCCACATTCATGGTGGTTGTTTTCCGCATAGTTTTGCAGGTTTACAGGATGGTACCCTAGGGTAGACTAACATCGAGGTGGAAAATGGTGGAAAATCAACCATTTGTAGATGATTCTTCCATATTTTTCCTGAGGAAACACCGGGATTTCCATATGGGTATGGCTCAAAATGATTAACCCTATAGTTGGTTGGTTTACGTTGATTTACCATTAAAAATGACCATTTTTGGTACCATAATATTGAGCCATAGCCATATGTTTTCGTATGTTTGAGGTCCGTAGCATCACCTGCAGTGGCCCCGGCGGCGATGTGGACTGCGCGGACACGAAACCCAGCGCGTCCAGGAATTGGAACCGGGGAAACTGGGGGGGTGGGGAGTCAAGGAGAAACCATGGATGAATCCGAAATTTATGATGAAACTATTGTGACGTATATATTTGGATATATGTGGTTTCATCCCAAATTCTGGGTTTCAACTAAGAATAACATCTCACAGAACCATAATATGTCCATCATGATGAAACCAGGATGAAACATGTGGGATAGATTGTGGCTGTGATGATTTAATCATATTTGGGAAGGAAAGATGATGCTTCTGAATCCAACAGCACCACAAGCAAGAAACGCCCCCCGGACGATAGTTAAGTTGATTGCATTGATAACTATATACGTAGTGAGAAGCTGAAATGAATAGAAACTGGAGACTAGAATTCTTCGTTTGGCTTTGAACATGAACCCAGTTTGGATCAAAACCACTTGTGAACCGGAAAAAATATACAATGTTATACAACGTTGTATAACCAGCAGCTATCTGAACCAATCAGTATCAATGAGTCCTCCCGCACAAGACGTTAGGAGTTGCTTCAGCGCCGCCAACTGCGCGTGGCAAGTGGATGCCTGGCAGTTGTGCAACGTGTCTTGTGGCATCGGACATCAGGTGGGGCGCTGGAGCCGGGCCGGTCGCATAGTTGGACCATGGTGGACCTATGGATTGATGGAGTTCATCCAAAAAACATGTCCTGAAAATTTTAGGTTTTGTTGGGGATTTTTTTGGAGTTATTCTAGATTCTTAGATTGTTATGATGAAATGATCCATTGAAAGGCTTAAGCAGAGCAAGGCGTTACTCGTTTGATTGATAGGGGTTCGGTGACCTGAGCATCAAGCCCTTCATGGGTCCCTAGATGGTGTGGACATTGTGCCCATTGGCAGGGTTGCTCTAACCTAGTATGGATGATGGCCACGAGAGGAGATTGTGATGTATTGAGGTTGGGTATTTACCCTGACATTTCTGGGCAACCTTCCGCAATCACAATTCTTGTGGGCCCCCCTTGGCACCCAAGTTTGAGCCATACAATTGCTCCCCCTAGATATTTTTGCCCCTTATGGAGTTATACTCAATAATTTAAATCCCCAATGTCATGGACCATCTCAATTCTCAACCACTCGCTTTTTATCTCTATCATTCCAAGGGCTTTATGCCTAGTTTCAATCCAACCACTACTCAATACATCTAAAAATACATCTACATACATCTGAATGGGCATGGTGCAGATCGACTCCTCCATGGCGTCAGGAGCGAGTGGTGCACTGTCCTACTGGGAATGACTTGGACTGTCCTGAGTCTCAGAGGCCCAGGGTGCTGCAGCGCTGCTACCGACAGGATGGGGGCCAGTTTGGCGGGGCTGGTTGGGCGGCAGGTGGCCTGGGGCTGGTGAAACCCAGGACATGACATGATATAAATAAACCTGGAAAAAATGATGGAAAAGTTGGTGAATGCCCTGCCATTTTTTTTTGCAAGATTGTTTTGTTTCGTTTCAATGGATGTACTTCAAGCTTTTTGAGGGAATGGTGGCAGACTTGGGGGCCCCAAAGTTGAGGATTTGCCTAACTTCAGGGTTATGCATGAAAACCACCGTTGTACATGTACCCGCTGTCCACATTCTTGCCTCCCCATTTGTCAGCAACCTGGTTTGCACATCCAAATAGCTCGCTGGTATATGGCCGCAAATGGATGTCAATATTCCACAAAGATTGGAAACTTATGGGTTATAACTGGTTGTTGTGGATGCAAATGGATCTATATTATACATATATATATATATTCCATTACATTCCCTGACGGAGGGGAACATCATGTAGGTCTTGACCCATCCCCCCCTTCCCCTCATTGCCACTATGGTCGAAAAATCAGACTCATCATAGGTTTGACCTATCCCCACAGAGTGGTGGACCCATCCAACCATCGATGTATCGGCCATGAACCCAACAGGTAGCCTTCTTAGATGTTTAAAAACTACCTGAGCAAATTGGAGGGGAATTATTCGGTAACCCTAAAATATCCCATGAAATCTCATTAGATCCCATTTGAATCCTATTAAATCCCATTTAAATCCCATCTAAATGGCTATTTCTTGAGGTGAAATCCCCTTCAATTCCTGGTCGTTGGCGCGGCCAGGACGGCTGTCGATGGCTTGAGGGAGCTTGGAGTGCCTGCAGCGGCATTTGTGAAGCGGGCACACGGTCCAGGCATCCGGGCAGGCTGAGGATTTCGTGTTAAATTAAACCACCAAAAATGGGGATTTCACCATCGAACATGGTGGTAGGATGGAATATGATGGGAATGACTTGAATATATATATATATGATTATACATATATATATATATATATATATTTATATTTGGATTAATTATGATCAATTATAACCACCTCCTGTCGTGACGCAACTGAAATGATGGTTAGGATTGGGATATCCATTCCCAAAATGGCCGAACTTTTAAACTTCTTCAAATAGATTTTTCTATTTTGATACTTTTTTTGATGATCTATTTTGATGGTTGTTTGATGATACTTGTGAGATGGCAGCTATCGCAAGGTATGCTCACCATCACATCAAGCAGATTTGCGAGAGACGGAGCTGTCGCCGCAAGAGTTCTTGCACCCCAGAAGGGCCTGCGCGAAAATTTCGTGAGAACATTAAAGTCCTGTCCATGCTTGCTCTTGGTGAGTTGTTTGTTTGTGCGTATATATATATATATATGGTATTTATATTTATATACAATTATAAGATATATGTACTGATATCATATATAGTATACATCAGTACAATATATCAGTACTACGATTGAATTGTAATTATTATGACTAGTTTTGATTATGCAACTATCAAGTAAAATTGTTTTTGTAGTAGTATTATGTCTACCTAGTATATTTGATTTATGTATATACATTATATGGTGTAATTTCACACAATCACACAATCTACCCATCATATGCACCACTCCCCCATGTTTGTCGGTATTGTCCCGCGGTTGTTTTCTACACCGTTCATGACTCATGGGATAATCCTTGGAGCTTAAATTGTCATGTCTATCTGTGTTGGGTATTACCAAGATATATACTGAGTCACAGACAAAAAAACACGCTTCAACATGGAAACTCATAAATGTATCCAGAAAATGAACCAACAATCTCAAGCAAACACAAACCTAAGATATGGACATCAAGGATGAAACAAGACAAAACATGTCATGAAAAGTCAACAAATGAACCTTCTGCAACAGTCAAAATGTGCAAGTCAAAGCTATCAAACGAGACGACGAGAAAGCCATGTGGAACATAGTTCAACCACACCCCAAAGATGGACCACCCAATAATAGATGGTTACTCTCTGGTAAACTAACATAACTATGGAAAATCACCATTTTTAATAGGAAAATCCACTATAAATCACCATTTTCAATGGCTTTTTGTATGTTTACCAGAGGGTAAGATTCGCCAGGGTCCCAAGCCCAAACATTGTCGTGGGGTCACTCTTTCAGTGCCAGGAATGTGAGCTGTTTGAGTGGAGATGCATCGGATTGCTCACAGGTGCCGACGCGCTAATCGGAACATCTATGGAAACTCACCTGTGGCAATGGAAATGCCCCAAACTTGGGTTCTTAATGGGAACATCGTCTAGAAATGCAGAATTTATGGTGGCAACCTGGGGAAAAAAATCAGCAATTTGAAAGAGTAATGAATATAACATTGCTTGGATACCTTTTTTGTTGGTGCCAAAATAGACCTATTGTTTTTTTTTTTTCTGTTTGGGAGTGCAATACTGCGGAGGACTGTCCGATTTTTTGGTGGAAAGCTCCCAACTAATCCCATTCCCCTAATATAGAACACCACCCAGAAACAATGGAGGATGTAGGGAATTTTTTCGGGGATTTACGCATATTTGAGATCATTCAGGGGGTGTCTTTAAAATTAGGGGTGAAGGGATTGCTTGCATACTTGCCCATCATGCATTGCCAGGTATGGTCTCCATGGACAGTATCCCTTCGAATCTCTCACTCCTTCCTGGTGTTTGAGACTCCCAGAACTCATCCTGCCCCTTGCATTTCTGAGTCTTGAAGTATGAGATACCCTTTGCATTCCTTTGCCAACCCAACATGCCACGGAAGAAAAAAAACATGTATTTGTCATTCATGTACCTCTTGCTTTACAGGGGATGATATTCTGTTGGTATAGATATTGGATGATCTTGGATCATCAGGTGGTTGATTTCATCTAGGAATGGGTTCACCGGACGGTCCCGGACATGGCCAGGTCACCCGACCGCTGGACCAAGAAGCTTGCAACCAACAGGCGGCAGGTGCCATACCTGCTTCGTGGAGATTTCTGGCTTTGGTATCTGAAACCAACAAGGGAAAACCGTGGAAGAACCACCTTTTTCGAGTTCAGACTCATCATTTTCCCGATAAAAACTGCTCATAACTTGGGGGGCAGGGGGGTCATATGGGCTCACTCTGAAATCAATGGAATTTCACACGTTTGACAACTGGCTGATATTTATCGTAGGAGACACCTGAAACTGGTATTTTGGGTTGGTTGTAATACACACCCTCATCAACGGACTATCCTCATGGCCCAATTCAAGTATCAGTGGTTGGTGAGCTTTTTATTTGGGTAAAATCCACGACTATTTATTGATGGAACCATGTTATGTAAGTTTTTTTGTTGCCGATTTCCGTGCAGGGAGAAGTCTGAGTTCGGATCCCATCTACCCGAACAACTGCTGATGCAACAACTACCACCAGAGATGCCCAAATGGAAAATCACCAGGCGTTGGAGCTAGGCTACCGCCAGGTATTTGACCTCAAGCAAGCGCTGCTTGAGCCAAATCCTGCTGCTTCACATGTCCCTTGTGGATGATGAATCACGTCCTGGCGCTCACTTCGGAGCAGATGTTTCATCTTCCCAACCTTTGGTTGAATCTCTATGTTGCAGAAATCGGACCGGATGTTTGCTGATTGAATCCCTAATTCTTTCAGTTTAGGTCTATGCCCTTGGGTGATCCAACATAGCTGCATGGGAAATGGCACATTTATAGGTGATTTGATTTAACTATTAAAAAGTTGACTTTCCATAGCTATGTGGAATTACCAGAGGGGATACTATTTGGGGTTGGTAAAACACACCCATTTGCAGGTGGCACGGATTGATGATGATTCCATGCTTGAGAACATCAGTTTCCCATATCTTGCCCAGGTAGCAAGGTCATGAACTTAGCGTATCCCCTGGGTCACGCCCCAATTAGCGTATCCCCTGGGTCACGCCCCCCAATATAGCCAGTTTGCATTGACAATTTCCAGAACAATGTCAATTGGTAGTGAGCCCCATCGGTGGGTAAATGGAGGATATAACATGATATAACCGATTTTCACCACAATTTGTTTTTGGATACTGCATATATGTAGGAGCTCAGTAGGATCAGTAGGACTTGGGTACGTCCATGGCATGATCCCATCGAAAAAAGAATAGAAACAAGCGATGTGCACAGAATTGCCATGTTACATAATCATCCCCTTGAAATCCCTTTACACCAGGTCATGGTTATATTTTAGGTGGAAATTTCATGAAAGATCCCATGATATTTGAATACATCATTTCAATATTAAAACTATTAAACCTCATGAATTATTGCAGAAATGTACCACCGTTATCAAAATTTCAGTTTTATATACCCTCTGGTAAACTAACATACCTATGGAAAATCACCATGCTATTAATGGGAAAATCCACTATTTCTATGGCCATTTTCAATAGCTTTTTGTATGTTTACCAGAGGGTTATATAATCATCCCCTCGATATTAAAACACCATTTCATATAAATTCCATGTATAGCCTAGAGATATGACAATTTCATATAAAACCATATAAATTTCATATCTGCGCCCCCAAATGGCTTCACCAGGCTGTCTTTGGTCCGTGGGTCCCTGGAGTTCCTGCAGCGCCCTGAGTTGTGGCGGCCTTGGTTCGCGCGTGCGCGACGTCCGGTGCCCCTCACGGCATGGCGATGCTGGCTGTGCCCTGGCACCGACCTGGGATGGGGGGGGAACCTGGAGATTTTATGAAAATGGGTGAGACCCTCTGGTAAACGTTTACATAACTATGGGAGATCACCATGCTATTAATGGGAACATCCACTATAAATATATATATATGTATATATATATATATGTATATATATATATATATACGTATATATATATATTGCCATTTTCAATAGCTACGCTTAATTACCAGAGGGTATCCTCTCAAGAACTGAGATGTTCTACTTGGGGTAACGGGATGGTTGGTGGATGGGGATTTGGGAATGGAGTCAAATCCATGAACAGAAGGGTACCAGGGTTTTGACCCATAGCCATTCAACCAAAAAAAATGTGTTAGCTTTTTAAGAAATGGGGATGCTGTAATCATGACAAAGATTAACTGATTGGTGCTTAATATATGATAGTACATGATGCATAGGTGAAATCCAATCGTTCGAAATAAAAAATGTACCCGACAACACATTACTATTTGGGGATGTGCCGTGCTGAATTTCGAAACCGATCCGGCAGGATATCCCCAACAAAAATGAACCAATAAAGTCAAGGCCTGACCACGTGACCTGCGAATCCCAGGTGCTGCCAGCAAACCTCGAGAGGTTGAAGCGTGTTTGTCTGAGACCGTCTGCGAATGGCGCTTAGACACTGAGCACCTTGGCGCGAAATTTCATGGAGCCTGGACTTTTCTATTGGTGATAGCAACTCTCAAAAAGATAGAAAAGGACATAAACATAATAAACATCATGAAATCCTAATTCAATAGTGGTAACCGGTTTTTTTCCATCTTTTTTGGTGGTTTCTATATCTTCTTTTGGGACCATCAGCTGAAATTCTGAATCGACTTGACAGATAAGAGGTTCTAAGTCGCTGGATCAAAGGGCAATCTACAGGAAATGATGGTTTCCCCCCAGCAAATATAAGGGTGTGTTGTCAATATTCCCTTCAACCAATCCAGTGACTACGTGTTCTTGTCAGCTCTTGAAGCTTGACATCTGCAAGAGCTGCATTTCTCTTGTTTCAAGACACGACTACAGCCTGGAATCTACTTGGGCAAAGGAACATCCCCTCTGCAAATGGGACAATGTCCAATGCCAGGTCAGATTGTCACAAGGAAGGTCATGCGGATAGAAACATGCTCAGCATTTCAAGGAATTTGACGCGCTTGTTCTGGGTCCATTGGCACCTACACAATTTTGGGTCGCCAATGGCACATGACAATAGCATCGATAAGAAACGGTGATCATCTTCGAAATTGCACACCTTTCCAGTTGAATGTTAGTAAAGATCATCAGACCCAAACTTACCATTTGTAGGGCTTGTACAATCCATCAATGTATCATATCTGTGTCTTTTTATGGCTTTGCAACTGGGATTTTGCTGGCCGACAGCCATTGAAGCGGCAGGTGGAGCGATTGTGATGCTTCCTGCGGCTCGGGCCTGTCCACCCGTGTGGTGTCGTGCAGCGCGGGCCGAGACGAAGAATGTCCCGGTGAGAAGCCGGCGAGCAGCAAGGAATGCTACAGCAACCTGGTGATTGGGATGTGGTGCTGGAAGACCATTGTGGGGTAAGTTGTGGGGTACAATGTGGGTAGAAGCCATTTTTGATATACTTCTAATTCCTAATTGGTTATGAATATGTAACTTGATACTAATTATCAATCAGAGGAAATGATTTGTTTTTGTTTTAGCCCCAGAGATGGTATTGTTTGGTAAACGTTCCACCAGTTCTACGATTCTTAACGACCTCAAATGACTTCACCATATATGTCTGGCTTCATGCGGGTGTGGGACTTGATCCTGATTAACCTTCCAACCAAATGGTTTGATAAGAATAAACTGTTTCGGGGTTTACCGTTTACCAAAGCTACCCAAGCGATTCGGATTTGGCCAAGACTTGAAGAATTTCTATTCTGTTCCTTGTTTTGGGAATGTTTGCCACCCTTGTTTTTTTTTTTAACGATGCCCATATCATATTGGCAGAGTATTTCGGGATCAACTCATTTCCACTTGAGATTTGTTCATGTTCAGGTCTGCAATTCCTTCCTGCACCCATGGTTGGATACGTTCCAGGCAGGTTGTAACCTGCTTATCGAATCTTATCGACCCATGTCAGGCAACAAGGACATACTGTACCCAATCAATGCAAGCATCATATGTCTTATATATATATATATACACCGTATATACAGTATACATGATTACAGACATGTGAAAGTTGTGCACATAGAAAAGTTGCACTTTTGTGGAGATGGATCCAAACCCATAGGATGTTCAATAAACTACTGTAAATTCATAGCTACAACTCTGATAAAATCATAGCTATCCCTATAAATCAAGGGTGCTATGAAGTTGCAGTTGCAAGTATTTACAAGTTGGTTCATACCCCACCCATTCACATCCATGGGCATCCCAGCTACACCAAGCGACTGCGCAAGGCACAACTGGGTGTCAATGGTGGACCGGACAGTGGGGAAACTGTGCCTGGGCGAAATGAGTCTATCCATGCATCACCAAATACATTATTATGTATACATAATATTCACATGCAAATTATATATACATACGTATTCAATCGTATTTATATACTGTATGTCTATATATTATATACATGTATATCACAATTACATACAATAAATATATATATATATGTGTGTATGATATAAAGTTACTTTCAATGTAACTGGATCCAAATCCAAGGTAAATGGTTTCCAAAAGGGAATGTTCCATCCATCAGACCAATTACATCCACTCACCCCTCTTCCACCCATCAGCAGCTGATAGCAACTGCAAGCGCTATATCACAATTTCCTATACAGAATACGTATACATGCATGTATATACATATATATGTTGTTATCATTCTGGCATGTACCTTTTGTTCCGAGCGTGGATCTATCCCCTCCGCAGCGGTCCCCGACAAGTTCCCAGACTTGAGAGGAACATGTCAATTTCCGACAAAGTACTTGTAGATCTCTACCCAAGATATCCAAAGGTTTTTTTTTGGGGTATATAGCACCACTTTGAAAAAAAAGAAGCTCGGACTTCGCACACTTTTCCAGTGGCATTTTGGCCGAAGGTAACGCCACCTGCGGCTTGGGTTACGAAACGCGAAGTTTGGTCTGTGGGGCAGAGAGCTGCAACTTGGACTGGGATGGCTACGGCGGGGGAAATGACTGGCTACCGGGATCGGATCATGAAACGTGTTGGAAAATGGTGCCCATATAGAATTCCAGTGGCTCCCTGGTATCACGAATGTTCTGTGGGGAGTGAAATGAGAAGCGCTTTGCCACACAAACATTAATATGGATCTAACATGGTTTAGCTAATGATGATTTGGCAAAGGCATTAGGAACCATAGGACCATAGTTTACAGGTGGGATGATCAGTTGCAAGAGTCCAGTCGTTCTACATATTTCCGATTTATCGTGGTTGTTCATTCCTGAGAGGAGGATTGTGTGTTTCTAAGGCTAGCAAAGAAAGGGGTCCACGAAGCAAAATCATGATGATAAACAGAAAACACGATCATTCCCATTTTTAACTTTGAGGTGCTTGGGATTTGCTTATTGCCTTGTTTGTTTGATCGACAGGGGGAACAAATGCTTCCCAAAGTGATGATTTCTTGTTGGCAATCAACGTAGGTGATCCGCCGATAGCTCTTGGTTTCAAGAAATGGGGCAAGTCGGACAAATCTGTGAAGAGGATTCAACTAGCAAATAAATCGATGTTGCAATCCCTCACAACTATGTATAGGTGCAAATATACCCATCACATGCGGAATCCCAATCTGCACGTGATAAACACCGGTCTTGGGGATAGCTTAAATCCCACAAGCAAAAAGACAGAAATTAAAGCAAGCCGCAAGTTCTTTAGGTTGATAAAGCCCCCCAAACGGTAAGATACGGTAAGGTTTGGCAAGCTTAGATTGATTACTGTAGAGATTGGAATATATTGGATCTACTGTTGAGTTTACAGAAGGACAGGCCCTGGTCTCAGATTGCTCCAGGTGATCCTGGTAGTGCGCCTGTGAGCGTTCGTCCGTGCAGAAGCACCATGCACTGCGAGTGGCAGATTGGCGATTGGGGGCCCTGCAGCACCTTGGTGCGGCGCTTCTGGGTGTGTGTCCAAAAATGGGGTCAAACATGACCATCAAAGGAGGAAAGGATGATTCACCACTGCCTTTGAGGCTTCAGACGAACCCTTAAATGGGAGAATACAATCAGCAGATGAGCCGATGAGCGAGCTGTTTTGTTTAACGCATGGACAGGAATCATGCCACGTGGATACAATACCAAGGGAACACTGCTGTGTTTGATCGGATCCACTAGTAGGACTACATCAACCGCATGTGTACATCTGTATAATATACCCTTCGGTAAACGTTTACATAACTATGGAAAATCACCAGTTTTAATGGGAAAATCCACTATAAATTGCCATTTTCAATAGCTATGTGAGTTTACCAGAGGGTAAGTTTCTTGAATAGATTGCTATGACGAATCGCCCAGTTCTTCAGCCGTGCCGTTTCTTTTCAAAGCCTCCAACCGCTTTCCACGATAGAGAAAAGGACCCAAGCTTTCAAGCACTGGGATGATTCCTTCAGATGGCTATGGCTCAAAATTGTGGTACCAGAAATGGTCATTTTTAATGGTAGATTAACATAAACCAACCAATTATAGGGTTAATAATTTTGAGCCATACCTAGATGCTACCTCAACATTTTTCATCTTACCTCAAGTTCCTGCAGATCTTGTATCTTAAAATCTATACCTCAAAGATCCTCAAACATAGCCATCAATGTCAATAGGCTGAATCATTTAGATTTCTGGCCATGTCCAAAAATGGAAATCCGTGGCACCCCTGGGGATTCATCTCCATCCCAGTTGGTCTCCAGGTACGGCCTGTGGCGATGGCGTCTCGGCCCGTCCTGTGGCGTGTCCCAGCGGCGAGGACGCGGATTGCGCCTTCAGCCCCAGGCCGTTGGACCGCAAGGAATGCCGCAATGTCACAGGCAGGAAAAATGGGTTGAAAATGGAATGACTTGGGTGGCGCAAATGAGGGATGCAACAGGATTTTATCGTATGTTATTGTATCTATATAGTACATTGTTGATGAGATTTCAGGTGTGAAAGCAGAAAAAGAAGGGTTGCAGCTGGTTTCAGCCAAAAAACTACCATTAAATCAATTAAATCGGCTGTTGTTCTTCCCAACAAAAAGGTTGGAATATTTGGTCATCACACATAAAGGCTGTTGCCCGCAAAAAAGAATGCATTTGGCCAACAATGAAGATGGTGATCAACAACAGTACGGATTTCAGTGAAGCAATATGGTGATGTTTGATCCACATGTAATGTGGATCAAATATTTCTTTTGATCAAGCAAACAAGTGTCACCAGTGCCTATGTTTTTTTTGTTTTTGTTGACCATTGTGGACCCGTGGCCGCAGGTTGCACATGGTCTACATCCAGTTGGTCGGTGGGCAGCCGGCAGTTCCGGGGTGGAACTGGGCCATCTCATTTTTCAACCTTGGAGTAGTTGCATCCTTTAGTTATTTGAATTGTTTGCTATAACTACAGCAGGCTGGATTATTTCTTGTGGACTATCAAAGATTGACGATGTTGTGAGTCTTTTGTGTTGTAAGGTGTATCCCTTCAAGTAAGCCATCTCTCAATATATCCAATTTGTTCCCAGTTTATGTGCACAGGAAGAGGGTTTGAGCGCTTTTATTGGAAGGAAAACAAGAGATGCCAAGAGTCCTATTTATCAGGTGCCAAAGTTTCGACCAGGGAGAGCCAACTTTGTCAATAGCTGAGAAATCTTGTCCTATAAACGAGGACATTCCCAGATCAAAAGAGGACTTTCTCCAAAAGAAGTGAGAATATTCCATTGAGCCTGATTTCAAAGAGGATGTTTCCATGATAATAGTTGATTCGATTGGAATATGTTTTGATATTCCATTGTCAGCCATGTTTGATTCCCCTTTTGGTAGCTCTGAGTTTCCATTGACCTTTCCACTTCGTCAGATCCGATCAGGTCTGCAGTCAGAGTTGTGGTGAAGGGACTCAAACCAGGGCAGTTCTTTGTCCTAGCATCTTGGTTGTTTTACTATAACCTCTGGTAAACTAACATAGCTATTGAAAATAGGCATTTATAGTGGATTTTCCCATGAAAAATGGGGATCTTCCATAGTTATGTTAGTTCACCAGAGGGTAACCTCTGGGAAACGTGGCACTTGAAACTCCCCTGATTTGAAAACGAGGTTTTGGTCGCTGGGAAAATCGAACTGGTGGGATATTTTAGAGGTCTCGCCGTAGGTTTATCGAGTAATGTGGGTAAAACAATAATAAATCACCCCCAATTTCACCATAAATAGGTGGTATAAACCATTCCCAAAGGGGTGGTTTATTATTGTTTTACCCACATTAATTATTGTGTTTCCACTTTGTCTTTTTTTGGGTTTAGAAGGGCCATGAGGGGATGGTCAAAACAAGCCTCTTGAATCATCATATTTCCAGGAATGAACATCCATTTTACAGCTGTGACCTGGTGTTCACCGCACCTGGCACCAGGGTGTTTTGGCTTGTACCAAAAAAAAAAAACGTGCCTTTTGGACAAGCTTGACTGGTTTGGACCAAGCTGCGTTGATACTGTCTCCTTTCCATGTCGTGCCAGCTGGTAAAGTATGCTTACTGATGGTTTCGAAAGAATGCATGTTAAAAAAACGTGTTTCAGACCTCCAAAGGTGTAAGTTGAGTATATAATGATTTTCTCAATGACAAGGCATTATCCGGAACCATATGAATATCATCAATTGTTTCGGATCCATCATGAATATTCATGAATACAGTATTAATGGATATTAATAGCATTATAACGTATTAATAACATTATACAGTATTAACAACATTATCCATGATAGTCACCTTACTGCTCTTCCCCAAATATAATATATATATATATATTATATGATTATATATACTGATACTGACTGATACACTATGATACATTTGTATATATAATACTACGTGTATAATATATATATATATATTATTATATATAATTATATATTATATTATAGTTAGATAACGTAGCCTAGCAATTGAAAATTCACCATTGATTTCGACGATTTTCCAAGGCGGCAGCGCGGCGGACTGCGGCGAGTCGTCGAAGCCCATTGCGCTGCAAAGCTGCGAGGGACGCTTGGGGTGTCAGTGGCAGATGGGCGACTGGTCCAGCTGTTCCTTGGTGAAACTGGACGTAGGATGGGATGAATGGTGGAACTCATCGGGTGAGATGCTAGTTGTTTTAGTATAATTTTCCTATACGTATTCAGATTTAGACTGATTTCCAGGTTGGTTTTGGTTTGTTTACACTTTTTTTCTTACGGTTTGTCCCAAGGATGTTGGATCACATTTCATCACATCTCCATTTTTTTGGATTTGCAAAATCATCATGCGTTGGTTGGGGTGCGCGATTTTATGTTTTTTTTTCAATCCGCAATTTTTGTTTGGGATTTTGGCTATATAGCTCAATCAAAATTTGAGTCAACCGAAATTAGATGGCTTAGTTCGCGGAAAACTCCAAACTTTGTGGGTCCATTGGTATTCCATTTCTGAGCCATACCAACCTGCGCGAGTGGATATCAATGGCAAGGAAGTGCTCAGAATTTCCATCGGAGATGTCACAATTTGAATCAGACGGAAGCCACTTGCGAAAGTATGCTGTCTTCATGGATCCTCCTTTCACTGTCCCAGTATGGGAGGGGGGTTGGAGATATTCATTGGATCCTGGTTAACAAGATCTGAATTTGGAGATGATGCCCATCGTGGCAGTGCTTAGGGCCCTTTTGGGGATGAGCGCTGCGTTTGGCCATTGCAGTTTCCAGGTCATCTCGACGAATTTTGACACTAAGAATTGCCAGTGTATCTCTTGTGTGGCCCCCAAACTTTCCTCCCCCTACATTGCAGTTACATAATGTTACATACATGTGCTCATATCTTCTCGGAACCTACCACATAACGAAGCCACCAACCATCAGGCTCAACCCATTGTGGGGATGGGACCCGACAACGTTCGGTCCGCTGCTCCGGAACAGATGTGGAGCATTGCAACGCCTCAACCAGGCGATTCCTGGGGGATTTCTCAGCCGTGAATTCTCCGGGAATTGGGTGGCCTTGTTTAGGGACAGCATTATGAAACAGTCATCCCATGTCATCCCATCCCCCAAGAATATCAAACACATTCAAACACCCTCCAAATGTTCGGCCTTCAATAGATGAATATAGATTCTATGAATTGATCCAATACTAAAGCAAATCATCCATGGATAGGAAATGATATGAACCCAAAAAACATCACCTGGTCATGTTTTGCACACGAACCAGACATGGAGCATACGGTCACATCTTCTCCCACAGGCCGCTCTCAGACGAGCCGTGCAGCTCCAGTGCCTGCGATGCGTGGAGTTTGGGCGACTGGTCGCCTTGCTCCACGGAGTGTGGCGATGGAGTGCAGCAACGCAGCGTGCAGTGTGCCGCGGTATGAAAAGTGGTTGACATCGTTGACAAAACATGGGTATGGCTCAAAATTATTAACCCTATAAGTGGTTGGTTTATGTTAATCTACCATTAAAGATGACCATTTTTTGTACCATAATTTTGAGCCATAGCCACATGACAAAACCATGAAGAGTAAGAAAACGTCTTAAATATCATGATTGATCCAGCCAAAGCTGGGATCTAAGCCAGCAAAATCGACGCGCCATGTTCAATTTTGAGTGAAACCATCAACAAACAAATCGTTGGAATAATGGTATATAACACTGGTAAGGTCTTGTAAATCATACTGACAATAATAATGATAGTACACTGACAGTAACAATACCAGAAATGCACATGCAAAGATATATATATATATAAATATCATTAATGTGTGATTGTCTAAGAAACAAAATATTGATTATATAGTAACAATACTAGAAATATACACGCAGAAACCAGAGGATTGGCCCACCGAAGAAAGGCACCGAGCCTGCGAGCTGTGGAGAAAGCCCCGCCTCCCAGCAGGCACGGCGGCCATGGGGAACTTGGGTCAGGGGGATGAGGTTATGGTATACCCTCTGGTAATGAAACATGGCCTCTGGTTATTTAACATAGCCATGGAAAATGGCCCATTTATAGATGATTTATAGTGATTTCCCTATTAAAGATGGTGGTTTTCCATGGCTATGTTAAATAACCAGAGGGTAAATCAACTATGAATGGGCCATTTTCAACAGCTATGTTAGTCATTACCAGAGGGTAGCCTCTGGTAATTTTCAACATGGCCAATCATGGCTATTGGAAATCATCTACAAAACTCGAGATTTTTTTGATGGGTTATAGCTGGGAAACAAAAATCATCTGTCAATGATCTATTCATTGCCATATTTGATTACCGGAAGGGAATCAACTATAGCGGACTGTATGGAAATGAGCTGGATATATGAACTATAGTTATTTTATTTGATGTTATCTGTATGGGATATTTAACTTTATATGGACCGTACTTAGCTGTAAGACACCCAAGTATTGCATTCTATATCTAGATCCATATCTAATATCTATCTCTATATATACAAAGTTTATGTGTACAGCTATACATATATACCCCTTCACCAACTCCAAGTTTTCGTCGGATCTCGGGACCCCCAAGCGTCCAGGTGTGCTTCGAAAGCTCCGGGTGTCACTGGGTGGTGGGCAGTTGGTCCAACTGCAGCGAGGGCTGCGGTCTGGGCACACGCAGTCGAGAGATCCGCTGCTCAGGTGGGGACCCGGGTCCATGGTTGGTATCGATATTCCCTCTGGTTATTTGACATAGTCATGGAAAAGCTGGCTAATGTTGGATGATTTTCCCAGTAAAACCTCCATTTATAGTGGATTTTCCATGGCTATGTTAAATAACTAAAGGGTAACTATAGCTATATAACTATAACTATAGTTGGTATATAGCTCATGAGTATATCAATATAACTATGTATGGTATATATAGGTAATTAACCATGGGATACTGGAATCATATAACGGTGTTTTTTTTCGATCCATACAAGTCTATGGGATTCCAACCAGGTTTGGTCATGAGACGAGCAACTATTTCTACAACTATAGTCAAAGAATGAGGAATACGAGGATTTTTGATAGGGGAACTATATCTTCACTACAAGTGTAGAACTATCGTCACCACAAACCATGGTTAAGCTACTTACAAACCAACTTGCCTATCTATGGGGCACTACCTTGTATAGTTCAAACTCAATCCGTATTTGAGCAGTGTTCGAAACCCATGTTGGTTGATGATTATTTGTGATTATACTATCCTCTATCTTGGGGATTGCCACAATTCACTGTGGGAATGACTATTAAAGAATCAGTTTAGTCGTCCCCCCCCAAAAAAAAGAACAGTAAGTCACCATCAAGATATAGAGATCCCCATTACTCTTCTATTTTCTGCGGGGATAGTCAGAATACTGAAACCATGGCCGTTGCGGCTTTTGAACGCTGCTCACGTGGAAATATAAGATACACAGTCGTAGTTTCTTCTTTACCCGCATATCATATCCCAACAAGATTGGTTTGAAACTCCATGATTCTACAATTTCATGCAGTAAATGGTGTTTTTATAGTTTGGAACAAGGCCTCCCATTATGTAGTAGGAAATACATGGAAATACCCCATCAAAGAAACCTCAAATTTTAACCCCTGCCATTGCGACCTCCAGGCGGAGCTCAGGAGTTCTGCCGCGCCACCCGGCCGGCGGACCGCCAGAGCTGCGATGCGGACAGCGTGGCCAGGCGCGGTATGGGCAATGAGCGAAGCGTTGCGAAGCGTTGCCAAGCGTTGCGAAGCGTTGCGAAGGTTAGTACAAAAAATTAAGGTGAATACTATTATTTAATACCGTTTCATGGGGTTTAATGGGGTTTACTGGGGCTTAGGGAGCAAAAATTAGGGATCGCAATGGGATTTAACCAACCAGTTTTAGGCTCGTTCCAACTTGTTATAGGTACATGATAGCCACAAGAGGGTGGTAAAGTTGTAAGTTTACCTGTTCATTTACCCATTTTACTCCCAATGTACCAGTGATTACCAGTGTGTGGGGAGAACATTGGGGATATTAATGATGTACACACATCTGCATATGAGCCAAGGACCGGACTGGACTGCGCATGCTTACAAGCAGATACCGACAATACTGATCGTTTCTTCATGAACAATACTTGTTTCAACAGCTTCGAGCCATCCACATGATGTCGAACATGTCGCATCAGTTTCCGGCTCATAGCAGCATCATGGTTATATAGTCATGATATGGTCATGATATGGTCATATATCCCCAATGATGTTGCGACAACTTCCCAAATTTTTTGTGGTAGACCTCCCCCAAATTTCGCCCATCACCTCACCATCCCCGCCTTAGCTCCTCAGCGCAGGTCGATGATCGGTCCCTCCTGCGGCTGGACAGCTGGAGCCTGGTCCGCCTGTGGTGCGAACTGCGGGCCGCAGCAGAGAGAGGCGTGGTCGGCCGTGGAAATCCTCCAGGTATATCCAGGTCATTCTGACATATGAATCATAGAGATTCATAGAGTACTTATTGGCTATTGCTTATTGGATATTTTTCATGTATATTGATATATGTACACAGTGTGTGTGTGTGATTATATATATATACATAAATATACCTGCTACCCTGCTTGGACACTGTTTATTGTCCATTTTGCTAAAAGGATATCTTTCAGCAATTTGCTCATTTTTAACGTCCATGAACGGATGTTTACGTTCATTTGGACTATCGAACGGATATTTACGNTCATTTTTAACGTCCATGAACGGATGTTTACGTTCATTTGGACTATCGAACGGATATTTACGTCCATGAACGGTTATTTACGTCCCTGCATTTATCCCATTTTATCCCCGATTTTTTTTGCGTACTTTTTATGATATAAATTGCACAAGTCGAACGTAATTGAACGTAATTGAACGTAATTTGAACGTAATTTGAACGTAATCTGAACGGTTTACGGGTATTAACGCCCCTAGAACGGTTTTTTACGTCCACGCCTGGAACCCAGGTTATAGGCTGAACGGTAATTTACGCCCAGGACAATAATTATAGCCCACAAGCTTAATTACTTATCTTTTAGGATTTGGACACTAATTAGTGTTCTACCAGAGTAGCANCGGTAATTTACGCCCAGGACAATAATTATAGCCCACAAGCTTAATTACTTATCTTTTAGGATTTGGACACTAATTAGTGTTCTACCAGAGTAGCAGGTATAGCTAGGTATCTAGGATTTTCCGCCTGCAGGATCCCAGGCCCAGGCCACATCTGACCTGCTTTCGAACCAGGTGACCTGCAGCGCGGCGTGCTTTGGAAAGGCACCCAGCGCTTTGCGACCCTGTGAGGAGATGGTGAAGTTAGCGATGTCACATGGGGATGGGAGGCAACCAACCAAGAAACATGGTGAGTTCACCCAAAAAACATGGTGGTTTGATGGGATTTCATGGAATTTCAATTAATGTCATGTGATTTCATTGGAAGATGTCCTGAATTGGAACGGAAATCTGCAGGACATCCAAATTTCCGATAAGGTTTCCTGTAGGTTTTCCTTTTTAAACCAACCCATTGATTGATTCTGTGAAGATCACAACCTATGATCTTCCTACCTGAATATTTTTTTGTGTGGGGGATGAACATGCCAGCTATGTCCAGCTAGTTTATATTAGTTTGGCATGAAAAGGATGAGACTTCAAGGTTTTGACCGTAGCCATGTTGATGTATGTTCGAGATGAAGAGATAGTGAAGATGAAATGTTTGAACACATCAGCTCATGATGATGCTGAATCAAACTCAAGTCATCAAGATTACCGTACATCCCAAAAGATCACACCAGAAATAATGCCGAAAACTCTGGAGCTACCCACCGGCAAATGAACATGGAAATCCACCATGCGTCGATAGATTTCCTTAGAAAACCATGGGGCTTTCCATATCTTGATTTTGTTGATCGGCAAATGATTCAGGCTGGTTATATCCCATTATCTCCCACATCAACAACCAGATTCCAAAAAAATCCGAATGTGTATCCGCAAATTTGCTGATCGAGAATTCCAGGTGAAGTAGGCATCATTCGCCATCTTAGATTTCCATCTTAGAAAAAAAGTCATGGTGACCTTCCCAGAGGCGATTCCAAGAGCTACAAAGCTCCAAACCTTGCAGGACGCTGGCTCCGCGTGCGCAGATCAGGGGAACGCCAGTGCCAGGCCAACAGAGCGTGGCTGGGGCGCGAGAGCCGAGTTGATTTAGTTCACCTTTGATGAGTTCTGTGAATTTATGGTAGATATGGAGCTAGATATTGGTAGATATTGGTAGATATAACTATAGTCAATGTGGAGCTCGAAACCAACTTACAACTTTGGTGGCCATCGCAAACAGTGACTGACAATCACTTCGAAAGTGTTGAGGAAAATTAGGAAAGTACGTTCCAAATGGGTCTGTGTGTGTGTGATTATCTGTCATATCCCAGAAAGGCTGCACTTGTTTGGGGGATTTGGTATTTAACATTGACCGAGTTGACCCAAACAACAAACAAGAGTTTCTCTTGTCCCTTCATTTTGGGTTGTCAATGCTGAGTATTCAAGTAACAACTGGATCTGAGCAGAAAACATGGGAATACATAGATAACCAGAGCACATTTCTGTGGGTATCCCTCAATCATCCGTGTTTTGTCTCATTTCTGCTGGTGACCTCCTCACAAGTGTTGCTTACATGCCACGCAAAGGTCAAGGCTGCATCTTCAGGATTCAACAATCCATTTTGGGGTCACCTCGTCGTTTAAATCCGATATGATCCGAAGATGTTGCGGATACCTCGAAGTTGGGAAGAGAAATCCACTCATCCATTGCTGGAATCAACCATTGCAGGGGATCCTGAAATTGGCTGGTTTATTCAATGTCCTGGGGGTATGAGGCAGAATTTCCAGTAAGTGCTCCACCCAAAAGATTTCCGCACCTTGCGGCCAGGTTCGAGGTCTCGTTGTTGATGGATGATGCTCGGTCTCAAAGATCGCTGAAATGATGGAAAGATGATCAGTGGCAAATTCTTGGGATGGGATTCGAATTTACATGAATTTATGAAGTTTACTGTAAGATTTATATACATATTGAGTATATGGTTAGATGATGTTAGATGCTAAATTGCAATCACCTGATTTGGGATTGCAATTTGCCCTGCTCATCCTTGCCAGGAATTATTCGGAAGTATGTTGGATTTATCAGCTTAAGTCGACTTCAAAATGTCCCGCAGAGTGGTTGTCCAAGATTTCGCGACAATGTGTTTCCCAAAAAGGAGGATACCCCAACCAACGGGTTTGGGATATCCAAATGGGCTTTTTCTGGAAAGAATCGCTTTTGTTTTGTTGCTGATCATATTGGATCCGATTTTTTTCGGTTGTGAAATCCACATGTTCGGTCAAGACCTGAATTTTTACTGGTGGAATCTCATGTTTGCTGTTGAATTTCCCTTTGTTTCTTCGTTTCATCCCCGTTTCTGTCCTTCAGCAGCTTGGATGAGGACCTTTCGACGGAGCTTCTGACCAACTTGGTGGCGGGAACCCGTGAGGCCATGGGTGCGGGCTTACTGTGTCTGCACTGGAAAGGATCAATTTTGTCCCCATTTAATATGGCTATATATATATATATATCATTATATATCATGATCATATATCACTTTGTTGCTAGTTTTTGTAAGTTTTATCACCAGCAAGGGGGTGGTATTCCTATGTATAGTCGCTAGATGTCTTGTGATTCTAGGATTATTGGGCTTATTGGTGTGGTCCAAATTTTCAACCGCCCAACATGGATTGTTTAGGGCATTTGAGGTCCTAAACTGACAATGTTTTGGGTCCATTGGTACGACGCATAGCCATGTATCAAAATGTTCAATATATGACACGGTCTTTCTTTCCAGTGTTGTTGGTTGTGCTCCTCAACAAACGCAAGCTGTGCTGAAAACCCCGGTGGTTGATGGTCATGTGAGGGTTATACTGCGTCAAGAGGGGAGTTATACCCTCTGGTTATTTAACAAAGTCATGGAATAGCTGGCTAATTT